>VUQJ01000718.1:0-10021 GCA_015108635.1 Andinoacara biseriatus
CCCCTATTTAATCCTTAAGAAATTGCAGCCATCCATCCATCCATTTGCTTCCGCTTTTCCTTTGCAGGGTCGCGGGGGGGCTGGAGCCTATCCCAGCTGACATAGGGCGAGGGCAGGGTACACCCTGGACAGGTCGCCAGCCTGTTGCAGGGCCAACACAGAAACACAGACAACATTCACACTCACATTCATGCTCTCATTCATACCTATGGGCAATTTAGATTAGCCAATTAACCTAACCCCAGTAAGTGCATGTCTTCGGACTGTGGGAGGAAACCGGAGTACCCGGAGGAAACCCACGCAGACACGGGGAGAACATGCAAACTCCACACAGTGAGAGAGAGGCCGGGCCAAGGTGGAATCGAACCCAGGCCTTCCAGATGGTATTCAAACTATGAGGCAGCAGTGCTAACCACCGCGCCACCGTGCTGCCCTTAAAATAATAATATATTAAAAAATTATAAAAAAATCTGTGATGTGTATTTTGTGTATTAAACTCTGGTGTGAGCAAAAATCATTCTCTCTACCACCATCTCCAAATTTGACTTTTTGCCCTTTGAAATTGGAAAATATTTATTTGATGGACATAAAATAGTCCATATGACACTGGACTGATGAGAACTGTGTTCAGGAACACAGAAATAATGTTGGGAAATTTGTATTCAGGAAGAGGGAAAGCCAGTAAAAATAGTATCCAGATGCATGAGCCAACGGATTAGAGATAATGACTGTTTGATAAACTACTGTGAGACTCTGATGTCTATAATTCATACAAGAGCTTTGAGTGCATATTATCATATAATTTGGACATATATAGCCATATTTAAAATTGTGCATTGAGAAGAATGAAAATATCAGCTGAACAACCAAAGATAACATTTAAAAACAGCATTAGTTATGATGTTAAAATAGTTAACAATAAGACACATTAGCTTTCTTAATAGATGCATCCCACACATACATAGTACCTGCTAATTAGTGCTACAGATAAAATACTAGCATGTATTTAACACGCACAGACCGATTGGAAGAGCGAACCACACAGCAAACCATTATATTTGTCATTTAATTACATAATTGCATAAAGGATTCTCTAAAAGGCACCAATACAATAAACACTGCAGGAGGTAGCTGAGGTGGCACCTAGCGGATAGCTAAGAGCCAATTTGGACTGCCTGTCAGTCAAAGTAAACACAACTCTAGCAAAATATAATGTAAGTCCTAACAAAAGGAAACAGCTAATTAAACAAAATCAGCCCAGATACTCTTATCAAGGGGTCAATTATCCTTAAAAACTAAATCTGTTTTTTATACCAGCCTGTAAAAGCCAATTTATCCTGTGAAGTTGAACCTTTAAAAAAACAAAACAACAACAACAACAAAAAAAAAAACTCAGAAAAGTAAAAAAAGAAAAAGAAAAAAAAATTGAAGGGCGCCATAAGTAGAACTTTGAAAATAATACAATAAAGATTTTATTAAGCTCTAAGAAAAAATATATAGGTGTGAGGCATGGTTATCCATTATTATCCACAGCCATTCACAACACTTTCATTTTGATGACCTTTGTGGCAGCTGATGGAGGAATCCAATTTAAACAGCAACAGCTTCTCTGATGTTAACGGTTTAGTATCCAGGCACAGAAACATTCCTTCGTATTAAAATATCCACACTGCAAAAACTGACTAAGTCTCAAAATCTTATATTAAGCCAAAAAAAAATCTTTGTGCTAAGCAAGAGCTGAATGCTTAAGATTATTAAATGTGTTTTGTCTAAAAACTAGATATTCACACTTGATAGTCTGAATCTTCCCAAAGTAAGTGAAATAATCTGCCAGTGGAATAAGAAAATGACAACTGTAAGATTATTGAAATAAGACAAACTTTCTAGATATTTTGTCTTATTTCAAGAAATCTTACCAAGTGTAATTATTTTATTCCACTGGCAGATTATTTCACTTACTTTGGGAAGATTCAGACTATAATCAAGTGTAAATATCTAGTCAGTTTTTGCAGTGCAGGACTGCACTGGATTTCATTCACACAAACACTGCAGTCCCTCCACATTTCTTCTTCCCTCTAAGATTAACGTCCCTGTCTGAATGAAAACTCCTGAAGCAAGGTAGTGTCACTCTGGGAAATGTGAGTGTCTCCATGAAACACATCAAACCACACTCAGTGTGTTCCCTCTGAGTCTTAATGAGCTCACTAAGCTCGTCCATCTTATTGTCCAAGGACCTCACATTCCCCATGATGATCGCTGGAACAGCTCCAGCACTGAAATCTTGTTGTTTCCTCTGTAGCTCCTCTGGGGTTACAGGCCTTGCCCCGGGCAGTAGAACTGTCAGCGTGATCAGCTGAAGACTTGCTGTTGCCAAGAGTAAAAGAAAAAGGCGGGGGGGGGGGACTTGCAAACTAGGCTTGCAAAATAAAACACACCAATTTCACTTTTGCATAAAATATAATGAGCATGACAAATCTATTTTATGGGCGATAAATTAATTTTTAAAAGTGAAGATAAATAAATAAATAACAACTGGTGCTGCTGCCACTTAGCGCAATGCCAGGAAAAATATCTTCCTGAGTAGTAAGTAACAATGTTACTCATCAAGAGTTAGAAAAAAAAAAGAAATTATGTACACATCAGTAAGTGTAAATCTTTTTATGGCAAACGCCTTGATGAAAGATCACGGTAAGACTATCAACTCTTGAAACATTTATTGCAGCTGCAGTAGAGCAGCAACCCAAACAAAACTGACACAGCGAGTGAAATTTAAACGCTTACTTTGATGAGGCCACAAATTGGACATGATGCGGAGCGTGCTGCTGATATGCAGTTCAGCTAATGCGTCTACCTTCAGTACAATGTGCTGCAAATACCACAGCAAAAATTAGTCACATGAGACATTATTTCTCACATCTGGCGTGTTAAAGCGCGCAGGCCAATAGCTGCTCTTTTGTCATTCTCGCACAACTGTGAGCTCTGAAACCCAACGAGGACATGAAATCTCTGCCCTAAAGCCCGTATCGCCCACCGCAGTATGTGTACACCAGCTTTAGACTGATCAATAATTATGCAGCTATATAATCTGACAGTGAATAAGAGGCTCTAAATATACCACATCTGTGCTTAAAAGTCAAAACTGACACATTTTTATCGAAATGTAGAAATTTTGTAAACTGTTGCTTAAGCACTTAGTCGGTCTTTCATCCTAAATCCAAGTACAATTAAGCTGTCCTTTGAATGGCTAATAATAATAATGTTCTAGTCATATATAGCCTGTCCCTCAGCAAAAATTACTGTTATATCTGATAATTGTTCAAAGTATGTAGATCAGTACCAGTGACTCATATGTTTCTTATTAGGTGCCAACTAAGTGGCGTGAATTGAAACACATCCTTTATCCAAAACTCTGCTTTTTTTTTAACAAGCTCTAATTTTACATCCCAGTGTATTATTAAAAACAAAGGATCAAATGTCTGAAATGAACTGAGTCATTTTAAAAATTACTGCTTTTGCTGTATCCTTCTCCTCCCCGCTCTACTTTATCTCTGTTCTTCACTTTCTCTCATTTCCTTTTCAAAGCACATTTCTGTTATTGATCACAGTGCAGTCACAAGCAGAAATGGAACCCACGACACTGTCGTCTTTTCTGATTCGTGTCGTCTTAGTCTTTAAAATGCCTCAGTTGGAACATGTTTATAAGGCAGACCACTGAAAGTTAATGCGTTAAAGCCTTAGGTGGAGATCCTGTAATCGAGTCCAATTCTTTGAGCATTGTTGGCAGCGTGCAGCGTGCTCACAGCCAACCGACAAAAGAAGCTAATTCTCATGTGGAGGGACACTCTTGCTGTGGACCAAACCTTTCACTTTAAACAAACATGACCTACAAATTATGTGAGTAATATACACTTAACAACCACTTTAGTAGGTACACCAATCAAACTGCTTGTTAACGTAAATATCTAATCAGTCAATCACATGGCATCACCTCAGTGCACTGAGGCATCAACCTCTAGAGTTCACAAAAGAGAAAATATCCAGTGCAGAAGAGCAGATGGGCAGCAGAAGACCGCCCCAGGTGTCATAGATACTCCAGAGACCCCCAGAACAACAAAAACTTCCTAAAGTTTAGGCACAAAAAGGTTTATGGGAAAAAGTTGGGTTTGGATTCAAAGACACCATTTTGCAACAAAAAACACGCATTGAAAGGAAAACTTTGTCCATTTGTCTCCAGTATTTTCCTTGTCTGCTATGATTACACATCCTTGGTCTCACTGCATCTATTTCCAACAGTGAGAGATGCCTGTTGAACTCTACCGGACTGCCCTGCACTGTTGGGAATTCCCAGACCCAGGATCCATCACTGTGAGGGTGCCAGTTACACTAATAAAGCTGCTGCTTGTGGAGCAGTCAGGTGTTTCAACCCTGAGAACTATCTCCAACACCATCTCCCAACATCTGATGATGCACACGTATTTGTTCCTTTAAGAAGATCCTTTGAGCCAAAGCAGTTTCGGTGTGAAGGCACGGTCTTTCTCTCTCTGTGCAACGCTGAAATTATTTTCCTCAAGAAGCTTTTATACATCGGTCTCTGGAGACAGAGCGGAAACTGCGAATGCATGCCTGCTCTGTATCATTCGTGAAGCCGTTGTGAATGATAATGTAATCATTGCTTTGCTTTATATGCTGCATTGTGTGCAGCCATTAACACTCCCTCACATACAGAGAAAACGCCTTTAACAATGAGCTCACTGACTGTGAATCCCTCTTTACAAAACTACATAATGAGAAGTGGAAGTGTTGTACTAATAGTGTTCAGAATGTCCCTACAAGCCATTTATTGCTTTGTTCGTAGCCGTTTGATCAGTGACACACGACAGAACACTTTATATGAGGCATAATCTTGCAACCATGATCACAAAATCTGATTCAGGATGCTGAATTCAATGCAAATGAGACAATGGGTTTGTTTGTTATGTTTAATATAGGGGGGGTCCGGTAGTGTCTCCGAGTGTTAGTTTCTGCTCTCTCAAGGGTGCAAGGAATGTTTGCCTTTCTTGGCAGGATGCTTGTTATCCAACAAATAAATCTTTTTTATTACAAAGGGCAGAAAGTGCAAGGTGCAGAGTAAGCAACAATCTTTGATGCATATAGCACAGAATGTAAGCCAGACATGGAGGTCATACCTCACTGTAACATTTACAATGGTGTAGCAGGCACTTCAGATGTTATACTGCAAACTGAATCTTCACCTGTACCAGCTCGGTGCTACCTGAGTGCCGCTAACATCTAAAAATACTGAATCTAAACCTTCAGAAATATTTCACTCCTCTCAGGTTCAAGTTCCACTTAGCAACCTGCGTGCTTTCGTTCTCACTAAGTGGTTTGCCATTGTGGACGCTGAAATTTAAGGCTGTAATGTGTCTGCAGGGATCACACCAGCACAATTTGAAGGTCAGATTTTAAGCTCTCCACAACCCACTTGGTTGACCACGAGCACTGTGTGCAGCGATTGCAATGCAATCTAAAAATCAGGTAGAGATGCCTTCCTACTGTTTTTCTGATAAAACTGTTACAGTCCCACAGTTGTTTTTCAAATAACTGATTGATTAGTTGTTCAGCTTTGCCGAGGATCAGCTCTCACAAAGCAGGGCTTTACTGCATCAGGCTTATACGCTGCAAAGGTTTGGCGGGTGATGCGGTGTGTTTTTGTTCAGGCATTACTTAAAGGCTTTGCAACTTTTTGAATTTTAATGTTTGTTTCATGCATTAAATGTTACACTGTATCGTCTCTTACTTTTGGAATTAACATGTCAACAACAAACACACAATTTTCCATTTATGGAGACATCAAATAGATATCAAAGATACATGTCCCTTTGCGACAGACCAAGCCCCTAAAAAATGCAGATGAAAGAAATGAGTGAGTTACATGTAAAGTGTGAGTTTAAATTGTAGATCGACCTCCTGAGTCCAGACATAACGGTCAGCTCCTTTAGCGTGGTCTTTGGCAACTTATGTAGCAGAAATGGAGGGACCATCATCCAATGTTCCTCCAGCAGCAAAAGTTTGTGTGTCTGTTTCAGCTGCATTGTCGCTGCTGCGTAGCTAGTTAGCTAACAACAGGAGATTGTTGTTTTCACTAACTTCTACACTGTGATATTTTACCCTTTTTATGTGGATTAAATGATGTAACCTAGTCAGACGTGTAATTTGGTGGATTGCATTAGCTTTGGACAAAGCCTCCTAGCTTTAAACTAACTATCCATTAGCTTAGCTTCCTGTTTACCATGCAGACAGGATAGCTGCATCCAGCAGCTCCCTCAGACTACAATCTATTGCAGGAGACCATACAAAGTATTTAATTTCTCTAATGATGCATTACTGTAAAGTACAGTATGTGGTTATTTTGATGCATGTATATATTTAAATAGACTCAAAAGATACAAAAGGCAATGGGGTAAAAACAACACAGAGCCAGATAAATTTAGAAACCGGTCTATTTACAGTCAATTATAGTAGATGCTAATTAAAATAAATCAAATGTCCCCACAATGTTAGAGCCAAGCCAGCCTGCCTGACTCCTTCCTCTGCTCAATAAAGGACGAGCACAAAGGTGAATGGAATGACCAGAGACACTTATTACGTTTGTGTTGTAAACATCCACTGTAGTAAAGGACAGACTCCTGGGTGGCAAGCCGGTTTGACAGGAGAGTGCAAAGGCAAACTTTCTTTTTAATAAACCAGAGCAGAAAATAAACCAAATTTACATAACTGTCATGGAGCAGCACGTTTTGACGGTGCAGCCATGATCCCGTCTTTGCTGACTCAAACTGGTTATCTAAAGAAGCGAGCTCGCAGGTGCATTATTAAATCAGCTTGTCGTCTCGTTGAAATGAAATAAATGTGTCCTGCTTGTCAGAGAGTGAGCTTAAGTTCCTCCTCCTTCATCTTCTTCTTCTTCTTGGCTGCTCTCTGAAGAACTGGATGGTGTCTCTTTTGGACATATTCTGGCTTCATTTTATCTCTTGAATGATAAGAGGTTTACAGCAACACAAATAGCACCCAGTGGAAATTACGGAGCAGCGGTGGCTATCAGTGTGAAATTGAGCACATGCCGAAATGATGAGCGCCTCGAGTGAGCATGGCTGCCAATCAAAGCCACTCACATCAAAGTGCTGTACTCTAATGTAATTGGTGGACAAAGAGGAGAGAGGTATGTGCAATTTCTGTCACGCTCACAAATGGACATCCTGTCTGGCAGCAGAACTGCCTGCACACTGCCAATTACCTGAGGATGTGCATTGTCAGTGAGACTCCCAGTGATGAAACATGTGGGTTGGTCTCTGCTTGTAATGTTGCTGAGTTGCCATAATTGATCTCTGCGGGTTTACTAGTGACGACTCAACAACACTTTTAATTAGGCAAGGGGAGACGAGTTTGACTCATACCACCAAAGTAGCCGTTTCAATCCAATTACTCCTCCATTTACCACTGTGAAATTTTATTTGTGATGCAGAATGGTGACAAATTCCTTTCGTAACATCTTGCATGAGAAGTGGCAGCCTATGTGGCAGCGCTCCTCGGTGCATTTGTTCTGTGTGCCGCCTTGCATTTGTCACTCTGTTTTGGGAAAGTCAAACAAGCCTCCGCGGGTGCCAGTGGCTCCCAAAGAGCGGAGTGAATGGATGGAATGAAACTAAACAAGCTTAGAGAGAGAGGAAAGTTATTTATGTCTCAGTCTGGAGAGGTACGTTATGTTGAGCCTCTTCAGGCCACTTGATAAATCACACTGAGAACATGATGAGACTGAGACGCCTAATAAAAAACTAAAGTCTCAGGATCGGTTCTCTCATTTTTCGAACGTACTCCAGAAGGACTGACTGACTGATTATTCTGCTACTTTCTTTGTCCAACCATTAACAAAAGGCATACCTTGCAGATATGTCAGTTTACAAGAGATGAAGTGCATGACTCCGTCTGTGAGAAAGGTTGTACAGTGTCTTCTGTGGCTCTTCAGCAGCTCTGAGAAATGGAACAATTTAACCCCTGACGATGTTTTCATTGCCTGATGTAGGAGCTTGACTGTTCTATTACAACAGTAAGCCAGAGTTAAAAAACTTGGTGCGTGGAGCTCCAAGGGCACCAGCATTCCTGCAGGTGTGAAGGTCAAAAGGTCATATTATGGCAAATGTAGTGTGCAATATTTTGAAGCTTTACCCAGCAAGAACTAAAAGTAAATTCTCACGACTTGGATTTCTTGTCCAGCCTAATCTCATTCTCAGGGCATCAAATAGTGCTGTAATGTTCGAGCTATTGCCGTCTCAATGATGCATATGATGTTTGCAAAGTGCCCCTTGGCATCGCATTCAAACCCACTGGATAGTTGCCATCTTTCAGTGTACATGTTAATGTTATGACTCAGGAGGTAGAGCGGGCCATCTACCAATCAGAAGGTCAGGGGCTTGCTGAGTGCTGAGTTAGAGTAGAAAAGCGCTATATAAGCAGTCCATTTACCATTTAAAGCAGCTTGTTTTAACCCAACGACAATTTTACACCTGACCAGCGAGTCAATTGGGTGCAAACAAAACAGCACAAACAAAGGGGAAAAACACAAAGCTTCCAACTGGGACACAAGCCACACTCCTGGCTGACAATCTCTTGACTTACAGTACTCCACTGTAAATCCTCCAGTTTCCTGACACAACCTTTGCTCTTTAAAAGAGGCCCATTATCTCTTGATACACCAGCTGTGGCATCCAATTTTACAACCAGAGCATAAAGGCTCCAACTCAAAGCACAGCTTGAAATGCCAGCGGCATCTACAGAACAGCAGTACTTGAGATCCTGGGAAGTGAATGCACTGGCTTGCTCACAGGTAGCAACTTCAGTCCATATGGCACTGATGAAAGCGATTTAACGAACACTGCTGCCATTATTTGAGACGTATTGTCAGAAAGCTTCAATATAAATCTAACAATCCTTGTATCTTAGGGGTAGCTGGTACAAGTAGAGCGATGCAACCACCACAGCATCAGTAACCAGAGATCGTGCTGCTGTCACTGTCAGCAGACACGCCTGCTTCGACCTGCCAACCCACTGATGGCAGCATTGCTAGATTGTGGAATGCATGGATTTATACTGAAAGTAAATCCCAAGCATGAGTTCTTCCTCGCTCTCTCTCTCTCTCTCTCTCTCTCTCTGGTGATGTTCGTGGTTGTCCCACATACATCGTGATGCCGTAACATTGCAAGAAGAAATTCAGTTAATTAGCTAACTTTTGTTTTTGGTTTTTGATATTAAATAAATTTGCTTGCTCCCACTTCAGTCCCAAATTAGTTTTTCTTCAGGTTACTTCTCTCCACTGTGCAGAAGCTACTGGTCCTGCCATTTGCTTCCACATTAAGGTCCAGCTGTCTGATCACCTGAAAACAAATCTCCACACTTTGCACAAGTGTGCTGTGGAAACGCAATACCTCACAAACACAAACAGAATTCTTTTCAGGGAAGTGAGAGAAATCTTGTGCCAGCATATTTCCAGATTTCAGGTTTTTGAACGAGGGACAATGATAAGAAAGCAACGTCACACAGTCTTATTTTAAGCAGATTATTTTGCATACGTCTCAAATTGTTGGTGAAAATACTCTTTGCCTGCTTGCTGGTCCGCACTGTGGCACCGTATCATGCAGTCAATGGGCAGCATTAACCTTTAATACTATAAAGGATAAAACAAAAGCTGTAAAACAAATGGGATTTTTATAAATATATTCTTTTTACAAAAAAATAATATATCACTGATTGAATCATAATTGTTTTCAGTGTCAGAGTAAAGCTAAAGCACTGGCACCAACCTGTGTGCCCACAACAAACAGGTTCCTTCTTGTACTGCCACCTTACTGCCACACTGATATGCATGTACTCCAATGAGACACGTTTCCAGAGGCAGGAGCATCCAGATGTTGGCCGGACCAGTGATCTCCAGCAGTTCAGCACTGTAGCTGAGAGACGGACACTTGAGGAG
>VUQJ01000724.1:0-16794 GCA_015108635.1 Andinoacara biseriatus
CGCCGCGGTGCCCCCCCCCCCCCCCCCCCCCAGTATTTTTACTGATAAAAGATGCCTGGTGTGATAGAAGTCTTTGTGCGCAAACTGAAATTAATCTTGACAAACTGAGACAATACTGTGATTTAATCCTTTTTTTTTGGTAACTCTGCTTCAAAATAGAGCTCTACAGTACCTGTGTCCCATTTGTGCTTTCTGCCCTTAGCCACTCGGCTGGAAAAGCAAACACCCACAGCTTCACCTACCTACTCTAACCCTTCAGTCAACCTATGTATTGATTCTTCTCTGGATTTTCACACAGTTTGAACAGAAATAAAACAGGATGACTCATTTTTTCTGTGTCCATTGTTTTCCTCGTGAACTGGCAGTGTACACTGAGATTGGTGTCCTTCAGGACGCCTCTGCATAGCTCGTGAACTTGATACACAAAGCTTAGTGCGTGGTGCAGAGCAGCTCCCGTTGTCTTCTCTTACTTCAGGTGAGTTGGGCTCCAGCTGCAGGTACAATGTTTTCCTGGCTGATGCTCGTTGCCCAGAAATGCTTTAGCCTGTAGAAACAGACAGGTAACCGTACCGACCGGATCTTTTGGCGTCTAAACAGGACATACGTTTCACAGCTGTCAATACTTCTGTGCTCTTGCCTGCTCTGTATTTTGAATATATGCAATAAGCGACATAGGTGATTATGGTAAACTGTGAAGACTTCATAGCAAATTGAGGAGTATATCTTATCATTTTATTGGCTGTGTATATCTATTTCCTCTTCCTGTCCTTTCGTGTCAGATCATAGTGGTTCCTTCTTCTGGTGGCTATTGAGTCGTTGAACTTCTTTGAGTGCAAATTAACACATGAAAGTCATCACTGAGTTGCTAGGCAACCTAGACACCATATTAACCTCATTGTACATTTGTCTACATTTCAAATGAATGAATTATAGGAAAAATGCTGTATAAAAAAACATGACACTATACCATATATTTCATAGTATACAGTACATAATAACTTATTATTACTATTATAACTTAGGGTACATTGATTTCCCAGTTTATTGTGTGGTAATATTTAGTCTATAAATTGATGCAGGCACAGCAATTCAGCAAAGTAAACACATTTCCAATAAATGTTGAATACATGGAGTTGACCTTTTGAAGTTTTTACTGGCAGTAAATGTGAAGGAACTATATGACAATTTCAGTAATCGTCAGTGAAAGAGCAACATAACCTCCCCTCAGGAAGCACAGTAATTAATAAAATATAGACATACTGCATCCAAACCCCAAAAAGACACTGACATCAGATTATGCCCAGAAAGCCGGTATGATTCCTAGTTTGGTTTGCTGTAAATTGATTACTAACCTGTTACATAACAGCATTAATATTTTGCATTTATCTAATAAGGTGCGCCGCATAAGCTGTACTTTATGTGTGAATTTGCATGTAGAACTGTAGTCAAAATTTTATTATAATTTTGGGAAAATTATATTATTATGATTTTTCTTTTTCTTTCTCTCCCTTTTTTTTTAATAGATATGTCAATAATTGTCTCTCAGAGAGAGTCAGTGGATTAGTCTCTGCAGTGCTGCTCTGTATTTTGTTTTCCTGCCTTGGCAGAAAAGCCATCAGTTTGGCTTGCAAGTGTTTTTAATTAATAAATCTTTTGGCCCAAGTGTGACAACACTGTTTTTTTGATTAGTTGCTCTTTTAATGTCTCCTCTGCTCTAACAGGAAGGGGAAATGTTTTTAAAATGTGTCACAGTTATGTAAAATACAAGTTGCAGCAAATTGCATTCCCCTTCACAATAAAACCAAATAAACAATTTATTTTTACACTATGAACTGAAGTGAATTTGAATTGACAAAGGGTTTGTCTTACTATTTAAGATTAAATCATCTTAATATTTTTTAGCAGTCCACGGTTTCTTGCTGTGCATGCTTCAACTCATTTATACCACATATACAGTTCCATGATATTTATGATGGATGGAAGTTTTATGTCTGCTAGCTCTGTATCTGAATATGGATTTTGGCAAGTTTAACATGATCCTGGTATTTCCAAGCGTGGGGTTTCACGGTTAGCTTGGTCTGTGTTGGGCTAAATTGCAAAACATGGATTCAAATGCTCTGTTGCATCAAGAATTCACGATATTATCTCACTGTCTGTCACACATCCTACATTATCATATTTGACCTTTTTCATTCATAGATTCTGGAATACCAACTCATGTCAGTATCCCTTTATTGATGTGCTGAGAATATGTTAAAAGCAAGATAACTTTCTGTGTTTGGTAAATCTATTTTCATTTTACAGCTAATAATTCCCCTCTTACTTTTCACAGGAAAACTTGTGAATAAAATAAAGATCTGGATGCAGTTATGTAAGCTCCCCCGAAGAAAGGCCACCGCTGATGGATTTCACTTTC
The DNA here is from genome assembly GCA_015108635.1 of Andinoacara biseriatus. Classification (NCBI taxonomy): domain Eukaryota; kingdom Metazoa; phylum Chordata; class Actinopteri; order Cichliformes; family Cichlidae; genus Andinoacara; species Andinoacara biseriatus. The sequence continues at coordinate 2,417 of VUQJ01000724.1, forward strand.
TCGTACACTACAAATTGACAGTCACTTGTCAGTTTGGTTCAAATGTAGTCAACTTTGGCAACTCTTCACACTTGTAGCTCATTCAAAAAAAAATTCTGTGTTTGATGGAGGGGATGCAGGGGGAGCTGAGCAGGGGGTAGGCACAGGGGCAGCATTTCTGAAATCAACAGATAAAAGAGTTTTGCAAGTACACTCTGTAGTACTGTGGTGAAAAATATTGATGAAATGTACATGTGCATGTGGTATTTTCTTTTTTTTATTGAAATTGAATACATCTTTCATCTCCTTTTCTCAGTTCAGCTTCAACATAATATTTGCTCACTGATGCCAATCTTCAGGATTATGCACCTGGCTGTTTCTTCTATCTGCCTAATGTTTGATCAGATTAGTTGCTGAGCATTTGTATTGTGCAGTGTATGCATGTGTGCAAGTGTCTTTGTGTGCTGTGTGTGACTGTCCTTCAGGTGCACTCATGGTGCAAAAAGAGGGCAAACAGATAAACAGAGACACAAGGAAATGAAGGTTTTACACTTTGTCCGAGCATACACCCCTACCATGTAGTAAAACTCTGTGTTATCACCTTGTTGGACTGTTATAATTGTAATAAATCCCTCCTGCACACTAAGCCTGTACAGTGGAGTAGTGCAGAGTTGGCTGTTGTGCTTAATAAATGTAGTAAATCAGCCAGGATGCTCAAGGATGCAGCATGCTTAATCACAATAAGCTCTTTGTACAGGAAGTGACAGAGGAGCTTCCACTTGCACGGCCCAGTGATTGAAGGCCTTCTGGTAAACTGTACAGGCAATAACAAAAACACAAGACAAATTATGGTCATATTTATCTTCTTCTGAGGATTAAGAGTATTGCAGATGAGGCCAGTTAGACTTGGAAAAGAAATTAAAGAAAGAAAGAAGGAAGATAAGATAAGAGGAAGTCAGGAAGGATAGCAAAGTGCCCCATAGGACCTTCATTGCATACAATGGTACGGGAAACTGGCCTCATATAGTGTGGAGTTCACTAAACTGGAGAAGATTGGAAATTTCAGTAGGCTATCATCAACCCCTGAGCCTTGCACTGTAAGAGAATTGATTTTTCAAACTCACCTAGGAATTTCATTCACTTACATGTGTATGCATAGATCTTGGGCAGATGTAATTTTCTCTCACATGCCCTTGTAACACCCACACATTCCACCCTAGTATGTCAGTGCACCCACTGTAGAGGCTTTATTTATTGCTTCATTTTTCCTTGTTGAAGGACTTAGGACACACTACCCTTTCCTTCATAATTAAACAAATGCCCAATAAATGCTTCCTTGGAGAGACGTGAGTAATAGGGTGACTTTGGGTTTTCAAGTAAGACCTACATCTTTTTTTTTATGAGCTTCTTTAAAATGCGACTGTAGTCTCCAAGTCAAATTGCCAGTTGGTGAGAAGCACTAGCTTTCCAGGAATCATCAGTTAATTTTGGCAGCTGTAGGAGTGAATGCGGTAGATGTGAAAAACATATTTTTACAGCTTTGAACTCATTCAGCCAAAAGAAGACTGCTAGGTCTGCCTTGTTAAAGGAGTTATCTGTGTGGATGCATTTTTTAAGTGAATAACTTAAGTGTGAACTTTGAAAACAGTGGTTTGCATATCGCAGCTCAACAGCCAACATGGCGCATCATCATCTAAGTGAGCGGTAGACTACGTTGTTTGTGTTAGATGACGACTTCATCTGCCAGTTGCTGCAGCTCAAACCAGAAACCAGGCTGGATTTGAAGCCTCCTCCCAATTCAAAACATCCATCCATTTATTCATCCATTTTCTTCTGCTTGTCCGGGGCCAGGTCACAAGGGCAGCAGCCTAAGCAGAGGAGCCCAGACCTCCCTCTCCCCAACCACCTCCACCAGCTCATCCAGAGGGACCACAGCCAGCCGAGATACAAAAACTCACCAGTGTGTCCTGGGTCTGCCTCGGGGCCTCCTCCTGGTAGGACATGCCCGGAACACCTCATCCAAGAGGCGTCCAGGAGGCATCCTAATCAGATGCCTGAACCACCTCAACTGGCTTGTTTGATGTGGAGGAGCAGTGGCTCTACTTTGAGAACCTCCTGACTGGCTGCACTCCTCACCCTATCTCTAAGGGAGAGGCCAGCCACCCTTCAGAGGAGGGTCATTTCTGCGGCTTGTATCTGCGATTCTTTCGGTCACTGCCCAGCGCTCGTGACTATAGGTGAGGGTAGGTACGTAGATCGACAGCTTCGCTTTTATGCGCAGCTCCCTCTTCACCGGCAGACCGGTGCAGCCTCCACATCACTGCAGATGCTGCAGCGATCCATCTGTCGAGCTCCCGTTCCCTTCTCCTGTCACTCGTAAACAAGACCCTGAGATACGTAAACTCCTCCACCTGGGGCAGCAACTTGTCCCTGAGCCGGAGTCGGCACTCCACCCTTTTCTGCCTGAGGACCATGGCCTCAGAGTTAGAGGTGTTGATTCTCATGCCAGCTGCTTCACACTCAGCTGTGAACCGTTCCACTGCGAGCTGGAGGCCACCACCTGATGAAACCAAGAGGATCGCATCAAAGAGCAGAGACAAGATTCTTAGGCCACCAAGAGGGAAGCCTTCCACCACATGACTACGCCTAGAAATTCTGTCCTTAAAAATTATGAACAGAATCGGTTCATATTCAGAATCAGAATTCAAAACCGAAAAACAATATCACAATGGATATCGTCAATTGTTTTGCTCAGGACCTGAGATTCAATAGCATCATTCCTAAATAGTTCTATTTTAGGAATCATATGAAAATAGGCAGATATATGCTGGTCAGCTCTGCGTTTGTAATTATCATTATGCTGTAAATACTTGTTTTTTCTGTTTCACAGTTTTTTTTAATAAGGCTAGCATCCAGTTATTACCCTGACACCAGTGCAGTTAATCTAGAGAGTTTTCCCCCTGTAAACAATTTATGTAATTGGTTGAAGATTAGATATAATGACAAAGCTCACTGGTCTCGACTGCAGTGCTGCTTCAAATTTAATATTCCATGTCTAAAAATACTCAAAACAAGGAGAATGGTGTGAAGCAGTCACCGTAGTGATGATGTTTGGACCAAAGATAAGATATACTTTTATCCAAATAGAAAAAATTCCTTGAAACTGGCCTTATTGCTCCCTGCAAAACTAATGCTTCTGCTAACTCTTGGCTCAGGGTTTACAAGCTTCCTTGTGTTTCACAGAGAGCGGTACAGTCAGCCGCAGAGAAAACGCTCTTTATGAAATAGCTGCTGTGCTCCACTCACTTATCAAACTGGTAAATGCTCTTTCCTTTTAATACAGATTTCAGTTTTACTTATACAGTAAGCTGCAAGGGAATGTGCATAATCAGCTGGGATCTTCATGCAGTGGTACTTCAGTGTTCAGAAGTCAGAATTCATACAAACACATAAGCTCAACGTTGGAGCCATTTGAATATGTTTTCTAAAGACAGCGAAAGGTGCTGAGTCATTAAGTGAAATATTTCCAAATGGACAGTTTTTGTGACCCATTAAAAGTACACAGTGATCTTGATGAAGCTCAATTTAGAGAAGGATTAAAGAAGGTCCTTGTCCCCTTAAACAACAGTTTATATGCCAAACATGATATTCATACTATAAGATTAAACTGTGCAGGATTGTTATTGGCCTGCTACATCTGCCGTCTATCCGAAAAAAGGGACCATATGAGGAAAATATGCTGAAAGTAGATGATAATACACAAAATATTTGAATAGTTGACGCTGGTTTTGTTACCCCTTTCTCATTAACCTTCACATGACCTTTAGTAACAATAATACACCCTTTCCTTCCCTCATATAGAGGCATGGTATTTGTATGTGTTTGTGTGGTTGTGTGTGTGTCTGTTTTCACACATCCTGATCAAATTCATTCGCCCTCCTTCTGTTCACTTCTCTCCTAGGGAATCCTGACTCTCCCCCTCCTTCTCAGTAAAGTAAGGCCATACCTAAAAATAGGAATCACAATTCTCCCGCTTCTTCCTTGGCATATCAACAACCCTCTTTCCTTCTGATGCAAGAGACCCTCAGTTTTTTCACCTATGTCATACCTCAGTCGGTCCATCACCATACTGATGATGGACCGACTGAAGCTGGTGTGGAATGGATTGTCCTTGCTGCAGTCCCGCCAGTCAGAATTTCCAGGCAAACATAAAGGTCACCTTCAGCCAGAGCTCCTCTGCAAAGTGGGCACATTGAACTACTCTCCTCACATGTCCTCTACCCTCCCTTTACCGTGCATTTACACAAACATGTCCTAGATTTGTCTCCTCTTCTGTGAGAAAAAGCTTTTGAAACTGATGTTCATCTCAGTCGCCTTTCAAGTTAGGTCTATTCCCAGCACTTAATTTGTAGTAGTGCTAGTCAGCCCAAGACATACTGAAAACCTTTCCTTAAAAGTGGTAAATAAATGTAACAAAAATACATTATTAGAATACTTTTTTCAAAGTACTCTTTGTCAATATATTGTTATATATGAAGTAATATGGTCTCCGCTGGAGCTGAGGAGGTACGATTTCAGTGCTGTTTGTTTGTTTTGGTTACTAAAATACATCAAATCAAAACCTGGTGGATTGTTGGAGGACAATCAAAGGATTGCATTAAAGTTTGGTGCGGATGCAGTTCTCTTTCTTTGAACATGTGAGATAGGGTATCGGGCAGATGTGCATTTCAAGTGCCCCTGCAGTTATTAGTGCATGAATGTCTCGGCAGTCTTTTGTGTTGTAGCCAGTGGAGGTCTGGCTCTTATTAGCTATTTTATATGCCCATCTGCCACAACAGTAAAGCCACCTGCCTAAGATTATGTAGGTACTCTTGCGATCCACCAAATTGGATCTGTCCCACAGATACAGGGGGCATAAACGTGATGTTGTCAAACACCAGGACAGTGGCAGTTTATCATTTGAGTTTTGCAGATTGCTTGGTTAGGTACATGTATTGATCCAAAGCATCCCACTAAAGCCTGATCAAATTGGAACCAGGGGATTTTGGAGGCCAGATGTATACTTTGGGCTCTTTGTTGTGTTAATGGAAATATAAGTATGATTAACTAGTTACATGCAATGGGGAAATCATTATCAAAGTAAAATGAAGGTGGCTCTTCATCCTGCAGATCAAAGATAAGCGGGTGTAGATGGCAAGCTTTTTTTTTCCCACTGGCCCTGGAACAGTCCATGAGTCGGTTTGCCAGCCTCTTGACGAGACAGAAGGAGCCTAGCCAAGGATCGGGCTCACGGGGATTATTTATAGACTTGAGTGGGCTTCACGGACGCAGGCGTGGAATGTGTCAGAAAGAAAATGCATCATTGATCAAAGCCTGCTCAAAGACATAGTCTTATTTTTGCCAAACACTGAGGAAAGATGGGGAATTGGAAGAAAACAACAGCCTTTACCAAAGTCTCCATGTGTCCTGTGCTATAGTAAGCTTGCTTGCTCCACTACCCACACAGTGTCCTCTGCACCTACACAGGTGACTGGACTTCACTGAACGCAAGCCAAATTTAGCCTCCTTATCCTCTTTCTCTACTCCAGCATCTAAATAGCTTCTCAGCTCTGGATGTTTAAAATACATACACGGTGGGTGTTTGAATGTTGTGTGCTGCACATGGAGGCAGGTGTATATCTGTACACTAATATGTGGGTTTAACAATGAAGTAAAGTGTGTCTGTGTGGGTGTACATGAGGAGGTGTAGAAGGGAAAAACAGAACCTTGTAGGCGTCGGTTATGGATCGCACATCTTGTACCCCATGCAGATTTTTTTTCTAATATATAACTCAGAGAGAGATGGAGGCTTACAGAACTGCTATCAAGGACAGGCTGTAGTGAATCCACATCTTTCAGAGGACAGTGCATGATGCTATTCCCACTTTATAGCCACCTCTTTATGTCCTGTTCACAAGTAGAAAAGAGGGGGAAAGTCAGGTTAGGTGTAGAGAGTGAAAAGGAGCAGTGTAGTAGAGGTGTCCTGTGCTGCTGCTGCTGCTGCAGCACAGCTCACTGTTGGCAGTAGGGGGCACTTTTCTCTTTGCTAGTCGCTGCAATGCAGATGGCAGTCAAGGTTATGCCTGTGCAACCACATTGACAGACTGAAGGATTGAGGATGCTAGTGTAGGCATTCTGAGAGACAAGAATTAAGCTTTGGGAAACTTGTGGCCTTGTCTTCCTGTGCTGGTTTGATTTGTAGCTTAAGATCCTCCATGCTTACACTTGCAAATGTCATAACGTCTTCAATTGTAACAGATGTTTCTTTGGCTGAGAAGACCATGTTTTGATTCTTGTACACTTCATTAAAATCTTTCATTTTCCTCTTTGTTGGAGGGTTGCTTGTAATCTATGGCTGGCTATCATTTCACACGAGCATTGTATCTGAGGTAGAGGGTAAATACTGTGGACGTGCGTAGCACGGGACTGGCAGCGTGACATTTGTTGTTAATCAGCCTCCTGCTCATCCTCAGCTTCCTCTGTCTGGGTGTGATAAACATGTCAGTCTCAGCCAAACTGCAACACTGAGTACCACAGGCTGTATGTGGTCAGTGCTTTGTAGGAGTTGTGCGCAACGTTTCATTGGAAGTGGATCAGAGACAGACCACATTTAATCCTAATACTAATACTCATTTCCTGTTCAAAGTGATTCCATGTAAGACTACAGTCTTACATGAACACACTTAAAAAAACCAAAAAAAAAACAGAAGAGGATTTCCAAATTTGTCTTTGTGCATGTATCCAAAATAATTCCTCTGGGTTCCCCTTTTTGCTGTGCCTGCGGCACAGGCAAACAATTCGCTGTGAACAGGTTCAAAACAGCTGCCTCCGTCAGATATTGAGGAAGTGATAGATCATTTTCCACATGGTGAAAACATTTAGCACACAACTAGAATGACCTTAATTGTTTCCCAGTATCAAATTGATCTCTTTGTGGGTGCCGTACAAAGGGATATGTTATGAAGGAGAGCAGATTAAGACAAGATAAAAATGTATTAAGGACCAGGAGATTCAAAGATGATGACGTATAAAAGTGGAAAAGCAAACAGCTGTTAGAAGGTGAAAGGGCAAGCAGTAGAAAAAAAGGAGGGAACTGACAAGACCCAGGTGTTAAAAGGCTAATATCAACTATTATCCTTTTATTGGCCATCATCAGCAGTTAGTCAAAAACACTTTCATGTCATACTTCCCTACACCCTCCACATCTCTCTGTACATCAACACAGCTAAGAACAAGTGCCTGTGGCTGAAGACCATTTGGAGAAATGAGAAAACACTGTGGTAATGAGTGTAATGAGAGGAATACTTTGAAATGAGACAAAACGGTTTAATCAAAGCAATAATGACCACAAGGGGGGTATTAAACAAAGTTATATTTGATAGACATTCATGAGTCTAACTTAGTGATTGCTATGAACGGCTTGGCACACAGCCCTGTTTGTTAGCATAAGGCTGTTTTCAGATTAAAATCTGCAAATCTGTTTGTTTTGGGTTTTTTTTACTTCCATAATTTTAAACAGTAAGGTAATACAGCTGTCAATGCTATGTACAGTTTAACCAGCCTTTGAGTTGAGTTATTTAGCCTTGTGTGTTATATTCAATATATAAAGTTGTCAAACTAACACAGGATCCACTTCCCAAAAGCACTGCAAGAAATAAGATTCCTAACTTAAGTGTGTTTTCTCATATAAAATCTGCTGTAATTGTCTTAAATGAACAGGAAGTTAGTAATCCAAGCAAAAGAAATAAGCAATAGACTGCTAAACAAAAGCAAGGCAAATACTCAGTAAATCTCTCTTGTCCTTTTTGGTGCTTTTCAGCATAATGCAATCACATAATAGCTGTTCCGGTATGAGGATATCTGGGCGTTCCTTCAAATTGTTCAGATTTTACTGTCACTGTCACTTCAATGTGCAAAGGTCACTTTGGATGCTTCAGGAGATAACAAATTTCTTTTGTGCATTTTAGATATTAGAACCCTTTTTCTCTTGCCACATTCTGTTCTGGGACACTCAGACACATTAGTTGAATGGGGGCAATGTGCTCAATAGAGAAGGTGCAAGATAAAAATCGTGAACATGAGCTGATAAAAAAGCCTTCAGACATGCTCTGCTAAACCTGATAAAACTGGAGTGGATGTTGGTCTGGGGAAGGGAACCCAGTGACAATTCTATTATTTTATACAGCTTGTATAGAAAAACCAACATAACCTTGCGTAATCCCTCAGGATGTTGAATATGGAGTTAACAGGAAATGAAGAAGTCTACAGAGAATGTTCATTGATGAGCTGAAGGAGGATATGCAGAAGGTTGGTGTGATGGAGGAGGATGCTAGGTATAGGGTGAGATGGACGCAGGTGATCTGCTGTGGTGACTCCTAAAGGGAGTAGCTGAAAGAGGAATCAGGACATTGCTGATCATGAGAATATCTTGTGTGTGTGCACTGCCAGAGTCCTACAAAATGACCTCCAGCAGACCACTGGTGTGAATATCTCTGACCAAACAATCAGAGGCAGAGTTCATGAGGGTGGCCTGCTGGCTAGACGTCCTCTAGTGGGTCTTGCATCGCTGCCTGGCACCATGGTGCCTGACTTGCATTTGCCATAGAATAGCAGACTTGGCAGGGCCCCCACTGGCGCCTTGTGGTTTTCACAGATGAGAGCAGATTCACCCTGAACACATGTGGCAGAACTGAAAGAGTCTGGAGAAGCTTGGAGAACATTATGCTGCCTGTAATATCATTCAGCATGACCAGTTTCATGGTGGGTCAGTGATGGTCTGAGGAGGTTTGTCCATGGAGGGATGCACAGACCACTGCAGGTTAGGCAACAGCACTCTGACTGCCATTACTGTAGGTATCGGGATTAAAGTCTATGAACCCATTGTCAGACCCTGCGCTGGTACAGTGGGTCCTGGGTTGCTCCTGGTGCACAACATTGCCTGGCCTTATGTCACGCGAGTATGCAGGCAGTTCCTGGAGATTGAAAGAATTGAAACCATTGACCGACCCGCATGTTTCCCTGACCTAAATCCAATAGAACACCATTGGGACATTCTGTTTTGGTTTATCTGATGCTGCCAGGTTGTCCAGGCTTTCCAGGAGCTCAGTGGTTGAGACCTGGGTGGAGATCCCCCAGGACATAATCTGTCATCACATTAGGTGCATGCCCCGATGTTGTCGGACATGCATACAAGAACGTGGGTGCCATACAAACTACTGAGTACCATTCTGAGTTGCTGTAATGATATTTCACAAAATGGTTTAGCCTGTTGTATCATTTTTTCACTAGGATTTTTGGGGTGTCTTTAAATCCACCCCTCTGTAAGTTGATCATTTTGATCTCCATCAAATGATGTGGAATCCTTTCATTCCTAACACATTACCCAGTCTATATCAGTATAGCTATCCAGCATGATTTTCCATTGAGATCTGATGTATTTTCAAAGTGTTTCTTTAGTTTTTTGAGAAGTATATGCTCAAAAAATTAAAGGAGACATGTGAACACTATCATGAGATACTCATGTGCTTGGGAAGCAGCTCATAAGAAACCTGCAGTGGTCACTCCACCCTTTTCCAGCTGAGGTCATCACTTAATAAAGCCAACAGAACTACATCATCTGCAAGAGACAAGATCCTGAGACAGTCAAACCCAAAACCTTCTGCCCCTTGGCTCCGCCTAGAAATTCTGTCCATAAAAATTATGAAAAGAATCTGTGAAAAAGTATCAGCAGTAGCCATACTGGTGGAGTCCATCATCAATTGTGAATGAGTCTGACTTATTGGGGTAAGTTCTCATTGCACTAGGACTGAATAGTCTGCAAGAATGGGCCCAGTATCTAATTTTACAAAAGAACCACAACTGCAAAAACTATGTTGTTGGACAAACTCTAACACACACCTACAAATATCCTTGAGAGAATAAAGAGCTGGTTCAGTGTTTCATGACTGTGCAGAAGCATAAGTAATGGAGGTGCAGAACACAGTCCACTTGTACCCCTATTGCCCTCCGAATGCTGTCGAGGCTCTTAAAGGCTGTGGCCTCTGCCAGACAACTGCAGTACACCCTCACCACAGATTTGGGCACACCAGACATGCCCAACATCTGCAGTAGGTTACTCCATGGTGGAATAAAGGTCTGACCCTGTAATATTACAGATTAGGTGCTCTGCGTTGAAGTAACCCCTTTCCAGTATCTCTCAATGACCAGCACACGCTCGGGCTCCTTCCCTACCAGAGAGGTTGTGCTCCATGTCCTTAAAGACAGTTTAAGCGACTGAGGATTGGATGCACCAGGTGCTCTCAAATGAGTTCCTCCCCCAGGCCTGGCTACAGAGTGGGGCCTTGGGTGCCCGTGATGTGGGCAAGGTTTCTTGAATCCTTTTTGAATTCATCATTATTGAGGTCTTTTGAATTTCACTTAGCTTGCCTTAAGGGACATTACCAGGGGCAAATTGCCCCTGACATAGCTCCACTGGGACACACAAACTCCTCCACCACGAAAAGGTGGCAGTTTATGGAGGAGCTTTCTGTAGCGTCATGCCTCCACATACACTTGAATACACTCACTGGGGCTGTGAAATAGGTTGCGCACAAAATAATTGGGTGCATCTTGTAACTTGGTTTTATAAATTAATAATTAATTAATTAATTAATTAGTCAAACTTATTATGCAAAGTCTTAGAAGCTGTACAAAAAGCAGTTGGGTCAGTGAGCATGGTGCGATTGCCAGTGTTTTGCATATTGTATAAAAAAATTTCAGTAATATGCAGATATAAGTGATAAGATTTATGACCAAATCCATGGCAAAATCCTTGGACATGTGACATTATACATGTCTGTAGACATGTCATGCATGTCCAAGGATTTGGATTTGATTGCATTAAGTGGCAATTCATGATGGAAACAAGAAGCATCAAATACTGTGTGATTGAAGTGTCTAATCTAGATGGCAATTGGTGCTTTTTTTTTTTCCTTTTGTGTTCCCTGGCTCAATCGCATTGACCTCTTCACTCTCTGTGGGCCAGTAATTAGTCAGACTGGTGCGCTTTGACTTGGTCAGTGTTCTCTGGGGGATTTCCACTTATTATCTGACCGTGAAGAAACAAAGCTTTTACATTCCAGGCACGACAAGCGTCAAGCACAATGGACCACCTGAATGAAATTGTAAATTCATTTGTGGACTAGGACAAACACGAGTATGTCTGCACACAATCAATTCAGGCATCTCAACATTCCCTCGCAGACCTTGAATTTTCTCGGCTATTCACACATTATGTTCATGTTCTGTGAAACTCACTAAGATGGTGCAATGAGTTTCACGATGTGCAGCTAAGACTACTGCTGTGAGAATTTAAGCACTTGGCCACATTAGCGAGTACTGTGACAAACAGTGACAGGCCTGGCATCTTTCTCTTTTTGACTCTCTCTCCCTTGTCTGTTGTTCTTTATTCTCTCCATCTCTTTCTCGTCTCTACTTCCAAATCCACATTCAATTCCAAGATGGTTTATTGGCATGACAGATAACAATACCATGTTGCCAAAGTAAAATGTTACTTGCATTTTATTTATCTGTCAATCCCTGCCTTTCTCTCTCCTTTCCTCCTATTAGGAGTCAGTTTTTCAGCTTGATTTAATTTGCTTTATTGGCACTGAGGTTGCACAGTGTTGCCAAAACATCTAAACAAATTAAAGTTAACATTATCGAATCATCTTTCTTTCTCAATTTCTGTCAATTTCTCCTTTCATGTCACATGCACTGACTCACCATAGGTCCACTTCATCCCCTTTTCTCTATTCCTCTTTCACTCTTTCTTTTCCCCCATGGATGCCTATAACAGAGAATAGTGTCTGTTAGAAGCTGAATGATGTCTGCCCTAAGCTCTCTGTGGCAGGATTCAGACGTCAGTTTGAATAACTATCTAGGATGTGGGAAGGAGAAGGCACTGTGGTGCTTTGGGGTATTGATGGGCAGCCTAGATCTGAGGAGAGGACTGACTATGACCTCTCACCTACCTCATGCAAGCAGTCTCGTGCTCACTGGGTTATGAAATCCTGTACGGTGAAAACGTTCTTCATTTTTAACACCTAGTGATTCTGCAGGGAACAGTTTTGGGCTTGCGGCGCATAACCCTTGATTACACTATCATGTTCACTTGTTAATTTAGTTTCTGCTGTGATTATTAGGTTGTGCATTTTTTTGCAGTATCAGGCAACAATTGACCCTGTCTACAATAAAGAGTTGAAATAAATCTGCCTTATGATCAAATTATGAATTTTGCCATGTCTCTAATACTATTGCTAAGACCAAAATAGTTGTTCAAATTAACCCTAGGCACTTTGGCCAAAACACAGTAAGCATGTGCTTTTGTGAGATCCCTGTGTTTGGCATGTCTGTGTGTGCATTTGCTGTGTAATGTGGCCTGATCCTGTGCCTCGTTTTTTAAGATCCTCAAGCACACATGCTGGCAAACAGAACACACATACCGTGACTCACATGTCGGAAAGCACATCATCAAGAGGGCTCTGCTCTGTTCTGTCTTCACTCCCCATTACCCACGCCCCCCTGTTGCCTTATTCACTGATGCTCATTGCACACACACAAATGACACTGTAGCTCTGTGGGCGAGAGGAACTGAGCCATGCCTGACTACTTTCTGCAAACCTGTTTTAGAGTTGAGATATGATAGGAGCGAGTGGCAAGCAGCCAATACAGCCTTGATGAGGAAGTGGGATAGCTAGAGGTTTGCTAGAATGGGGTGGAAATTGGTCATGGTAGTGAAAGAAGCAGTATGTCCAGAGTCTCACAGGAAGGCATTGATGGGTAAGATGTGTCCTCCGTGCTTTTAAAATCAGTGTGAGCAGCTCAGCACTTTTTGGTTTTATTTCAGTCAAGTGATGGACATAAGCACCTTTGTTTTTAGTCCTCAACTGAGACACTACAGTGTTGTATTTTTGAGTGTGTGTGGTAGCAGTGAAGTGGTTCATGCCACCACAAAAACAACTGGAGGAAGAGGACTTTTTAATTTTGCTTGAGCACACACACACAAACACTCCAGTCTGTGGAGATAAAGGAGGAATTAATCTCTCTGATGGTGTTGCTTTCCGGCATTCGCATTAGACTGGGCGAGTGCAGAAGAGCAAATCAGATATACTTCATATGTTTTATAGATGATATGTGCTTATAAATAAAATGATTATAAAACTATGCAAATTTGGGAAGTCCACTAATATATTGCATCCATTGTGCACAAGAGTACACTTAAGAGTTATTGTTTTGATGTAAAGTATTCAGCAGGGGACAGGAGTGTACAGGCAACCTGAGAGCTGCTGCTATTGTTACCTTAGAGATCTGAGAGCTTGTTGGATTAATTGCCTCCCTGGAGTTATGTTCCGCATGTCATACTGCTTATGGTGCCCAATGTCATAATGTGAAAACAATGATAAGAGAAAGGGAGAGAGAGTGACAAACTGCTACCGCTCACAGGGTGTTGAGGGACTCATCTCACCGTTCCATCAGGAAGTATTGGACCGACCTGGACATGAGGGAAAAATGACCGGTTGCAAGTAGTTGCTGAGGGTTGATGGCAGTCGCTGGAAAAATGATTGCTAAAGAGCCACAAGCCTACAAACTGGTCAGTGAGCCCCTGTCAACCATCTTTCACCAGGAAAAAATGTGTATACCCCAGCTGGTTAGAAAAAAAAACTCCTTGGGATTGCTTTGGTTGCTAGAACAGTGCTGCAGTATTAGTTTGATTGGAAGTGACGGGCTTGTCTACAGCACTGGCCAGCTACTCTCCGAGCTGTACTGAAACTATGAAAAATGTGACACAAACAGGAAATGGAGATCATTTTCCTGTAAGTAAAAATTGAGCCATATAAAACATTTTAGCTGCAGTGCTAAAGCTTGCATCACACTTTTTTCAAGGTTAACTTCTGCTCAGCTCGTAATGAGCGAGTATTTGCAGGTAAACATGAAAAACTACAGCAACCAAAACAGCTAGTAGGAGGTTTTGGTGCAGCATCTTCTTTGCAACCAATTTCACCCAGTGAGAGGCAGCAACCTCCGGGAATCACTGCCAACCAGTGGAGAAATGCACATATATACTAGCAACACTAATACTAAACTAGTGATTGTATCACGTCCAGTATGGCAGCCAGCTCTCAGTGTGCATGATGTCGCATGAGAAAGGGAATGGGGGAGGTGTGGAAGATTACCAAAATACCCCAACATCACCACAGCAACAGCAGCAACAACAGGCAGTCAAGCCAGAAGTGCTCGAGCACACATCCATAAAGTAAAATACCAACATGTCTACCAGGATAGGCCCGAGGGGATGTGAAAAAAATATGTGAATCAGGGAA
>VUQJ01000724.1:16814-26823 GCA_015108635.1 Andinoacara biseriatus
AGTGAAAAAGAGTGTAAGAAACAGTGGGCGAAGGTTTAAAAATTGTAAACAGGCAATTAAAATTATATTGACATTTTTTTGCCATGATGTTATTTGTGCATGCATTATTATATTATTATTTTTCAACTAGTGTGCAATCCTTTACCGCTATGCCACTGATCATATGATTGTGCATTTAAATCAGAAAAACACAATTATTTTTCAGTTGTTTAAGAACTGGTCCCTGGATTCGCAGTTTTCCTGCTTAGTTTTGATTGAGAGGCAGAGGGAAACAGCATGCTGTCGTGTCTGGTTGTCCAGCTAATTGTAACAGCATGTTAATGAGACACTAGATTACCCTTATACCCTTTGACCCTTTTTGGCTACATCACTTCCCTGAAGAAGGCCTGGAAATAATCAGACCTGAACAAATCTTCCCTCATAGAATCACTTGCTCAGTCTGCTTTTAGTCATATTCCCAGTACCCCAGTCAGTGTTGATGTCCATCTGGTTGATTTTGCAAATAGCTCCTGAAGAGCAAACCAGAGGAGAGACCAACTGTCTTTCAGTCTGTTTTTATAAATAGACCAGAGTTGTAACTGTAATTTTCTGTCACGTGAGGTGAAAGGACTGTGCTCATCAGAATAAAGTGCATGACATTTGGGTTGAAATGTGAGCTCTTGATTATAGCCTCCCGATTTATCTCCTACTTCTTCTGTGATGGATGGGGTTGGATAATCTATTGGAGGAAATGAATGCAAGACTAATAAGGATCTAAGGACAGAATCTGTGCTTTGGTCCGTTTATCTCCTATGTGAAGTGGTTGATGAGCTCATATTAGTCTGTGAAAAAATGTGGAGCTACATTTTCTCTCAGCTGACCAAGCAGCACTGTCCTTACCCTTACAGTCTTGGCAAGGGTCCATGCATTACCATGTGCCTGTGGCTCTTGGCACTAGCTCTCACAGAAATTGCATGGAAGTATATCTCAAGGGGAGTAAAATAAATGCTTGAATAGCTCTGTTTTAACACATTGTGAGCAACCTTTTTGACCTGGGTGGTCCAGACATGATTGGGCCACAGCACACCATCTGGTGTAAGATCAGTGTTCATTGACTACACTATCCAGAAGGTGTTCTCTGAAGCTCTGAAGAATTAAAGATGTTGGCATTATGATATTGAGTGCTTATGTGTAGGACAATGAGATAGAGGTCATAAAACAAGGGTACAACTGGAGTAATGATCATGTCATTTCTTTAGTTCTGCCTAAAATGGTCCTCATTAATCGTGATGAGTTGCTAGGTATCATCTGGCTCTGGCTGTCAGTTGGAAGATGGATAATCCTGAGGTGTTTCACTGTGGCTAGACTTGGACCTTGCTCTGCGGAGATTTATCAGGCTTGCACAGGCAATCACTGACATGGGGATGCCCCGAGGACCACTACCCTTTCTGGTTTTCCAAAAAACTAAAAAAAGATGAAGAGACAAGGCCAAATTATGTGGCTTTGGTTACATTTATCTTATATTGGAGGTTAAACAAATCATATCTATTGGTATGTCTCTGTAGTAATAGAAATGCTCCTTTGAAAGAGTCTCGAAGGCATTGTGTCTGAAGTCTTTAACAGTAATTTGTGGATTGGTGTAGGTTTGATTTTAATGCACTGTTTTTTTGTGCTATGCATTATTCAACAAGCCCATTTTCCAAGTTTTAAACCAGGCCATCTGCATTCAGGCTATCTTGCTAACCACAGCTCTGTGTAGAAATAGGACAGCACTGTGTACTCTCTGCCAACTAGACTAACAGACTTAAAAGCTGAAGGTTCAGGCATGTTAGTGCAGGTGGTGTTTGTAAATGGTATTTTTACATTGCAAGTTGTATTTTAAAACTTTCACAAGTTTTGCCTTAGGTTTGGGTCAAGAGACACTTTCTTTTCTAATTATTCTGCATTGATAGTCTAACAATCTCACTGCAATCTATATTGTATTAAAAATACAAATTGAAAGCAGATTAACTTCTGGGACTTTTCTATGAGAGAGATCATGCAATACCAGCTACCACTGTGCCCCATCTTTTAAAAATAATTTTAATAAATAGTGATGACGGTACAGTAGATAACTGAGTATTAAGTGGTAACTCATTATAATACAGTAGTTTGTCATATGTGAGATATATATTTAGCTCAGTTAACATTCTGTCTCTAACTTTTAATTCAATTCAATTCAGTTTTCTTTATATAGTACCAAATCACAACAAACAGTCACCTCAAGGCGCTTTATATTGTAACGTAAAGACTCTACAGTAATTACAGAGAAGATCCAACAGTCAAAATGACCCCCTATGAGCAAGCACTTGGCGACAGTGGGAAGGAAATATTCCCATTTAATAGGAAGAAACCTTCCTATTAAAGTAGAACCAGGCTCAGTGAGGTGCAGTCATCTGCCGCGATCAGCTGGGGTGGAGGAGAGAGAGACAGGACAAAAGGCATTCTGTGGAAGAGATTAATAATAACTAATGATTAAATGCAGAGTGAGGTATAAACAGAGTAAAAAGAGATGAATAAAATAAATATTCAGTGCATCATCCACACAGCTGGTTCAAGCGATGGCTTATTAAATAATGATTAAGCTGTGGTACAAAGCCAACTAATAAAGACAGACTGGTCATATTTAAGATTGAAGCGTTAATGAATGGCAGGACTTCTTTGAGCAGTCTAGTAGGAATGATGTCTAATAGACATGTTGATGGTTTGGAGGAAGTAACTATTGAAGTTACCTCAAAGATCAATTGGAGAGAAAAAGTCTAAACAAATATCAGAATAACTGAAAGTAGCTGTATACAAAGATACATCTGAAATGGTTATGAATAATTCTTTCTGCAATGGTTAAAATTTTATTTGTGAAGAAATTCATGAAATCATTACTGGTTAAAATTAAAGGAATTCAATACTTTTAGCAGCTGTAGGGTAGGAATTCCCTTTAAGAATTCAATGTGCAAATACCTATGTAAGGGTAGATAAAAGGGAATATTGTCTTTCCTTTCTCCTTTTCTGTGCATTTTATTTACATTGTTGCTGTTTCTTGCATTCAGATACAATGTGTAACAAGAAATCTTTCTCTACTCCAACTTTTCCCCACCCCATTTTGTTCCCAGGATGGTTCCAAACAGAGGCAGGCGAGGAAGAAAACAGTATCCTTTAGCTCAATGCCAAGTGACCGTAAGATTAACAGCACAGCTGCTTGTATGGCCTTCATGATGGAGGGATGTGAAATGAAGAAGGTGCGCTCCAATTCGCGTATGTACAACCGCTACTTCCTGCTGGATCCAGACATGCACTGGCTCCGTTGGGAGCCGTCCAAGAAGGATTCAGAGAAGGCAAAACTGGAAATTAAGAGCATTAAGGAGGTCCGTTTGGGGAAAAAAACTCCTGTTCTCCGCAGCAATGGTCTCTCTGATCAGTTCCCTGATGAATGCGCTTTCTCTATCATCTATGGGGATAACTATGAGTCCTTAGATTTGGTGGCTAGCACAGCGGATGTTGTCAGCACCTGGGTAATGGGTCTGAGATATCTGGTATCTTATGGCCGCCACACTGTGGATATGATGGAACCAAGTCAGCCGAGTCTACGAACATCGTGGATTGGATCAGTGTTTGAGCTGGCAGATGTGGAAAAGGAAGGACACATAGACCTATTCAGAGCCACCCAGATAATCAAGGGCCTCAACCCTGGAATGAAAGAGTCTAGGATACAACTAAAGTTCAAAGAATTCCAGAAAGCTAAAGACCAATATGGAGAGGCAATTAACTTGGACACTTTTGTGGAGGCCTACTGTGAGCTATGCACTCGGCCAGAGATTTTCTTCCTGCTGGTGCAGTTCTCCAGTAACAAGGAATATCTGGACAGCAAAGATCTGATGCTTTTTGTCGAGGTAGAGCAGGGTGTGGAAGGAGTAACAGAGGATATGTGCAGGGATATTGTTCAGAAATTTGAGCCATCTGCTGAAGGCAGGGAGAGAGGCTACCTTTCCATTGACGGTTTTACACACTACCTCCTGTCCTCAGAATGCCACATTTTTGACCCTCAGCACAAACGTGTGTGCCAGGATATGACTCAGCCTCTCTCCCATTACTACATCAACTCCTCTCATAATGCTTCCCTTCTGGAAGATCATTTCTGGGGTTCATCAGACATCAGTAGCTACATCCGAGCTCTAAGGATGGGGTGCCGCAGCATTGAAGTAATTGTATGGGACGGGCCTGATAATGAACCAGTTGTGTATGTGGGCAGTTCGGTAGCCTCACAGCTAGTTTTCTCTAAAGTTCTGGACATTATTAACCAATATGCTTTTGAGAGCTCTGAGTATCCCCTTATTCTCTGCTTAGTGACCCACTGTTGTATTCCCCAGCAGAGGGTCATGGCACAGCACATGAAGAAGATTCTCGGGGACAAGCTGTTTATTGACTCACCCAACAAGGAGGAAAACTACCTACCCTCTCCTGAGAAACTCAAAGGTAAAATCCTCCTTAAGGGCAAGAAGCTGCCACCCAGCTGTGCTGATGCTGAAGGGGATGTGACAGATGAGGAAGAGGGTCTGGAAATGTCCCAAAGAGTGGGAGCTGATGAGAAAGACCAGCTGAATGGCTTGGGTTGTAAGACACTCAGGCTGTGCAGAGAGCTGTCTGATCTTGTATCTCTTTGCAAGTCAGTCCAGTTTAGGGACTTTGAGTTCTCTAAAAGGGAACAAAAATACTGGGAGATATGTTCCTTCAATGAGGTAGATGCAAACAAGTTTGCCAATGAGTTTCCAGAAGAATTTGTCTGCTATAACAAGCGCTTCCTCTCCAGGGTATATCCTACTCCCATGAGGATTGATGCCAGCAATATGAACCCACAGGATTTCTGGAAGTGTGGCTGCCAGATTGTGGCCATGAACTACCAGACTCCAGGCCTAATGATGGACCTCAATCTAGGTTGGTTCAGGCAGAATGGCAACTGTGGATATGTTTTGCGGCCAGCCATTATGAGGGAGGAGGTGTCCTACTTTAGTGCCAATGCTCGGGACTCCCTGCCAGGAGTGTCTGCACAGCTTCTTCACATCAAGGTCATCAGTGGGCAGAATCTGCCTAAGCCTCGTGGCTCTGCTGCTAAGGGTGATGTGGTGGAGCCCTACATATATGTGGAGATCCACGGCATACCAGCTGACTGTGCTGAGCAAAGAACCAAGACTGTGTCCCAGAATGGTGACAACCCCATATTTGATGAGAGTTTTGAATTCCAGATTAATTTACCCGAACTTGCAGTACTGCGCTTTGTGGTTCTAGATGATGACTACATTGGAGATGAGTTCATTGGCCAGTACACCATCCCATTTGAGTGCCTACAGCCAGGCTATAGACATGTCCCGCTACAGTCTCTTACAGGAGAGTTCTTACCCAACACCACCCTTTTTATTCACGTGGCCATCACCAACCGACGCGGTGGAGGAAAGGCACATAAGAAAGGTATATCTGTCAGGAAGAGTAGGAAGGCCCGGGAGTACACCACCACTAAAACCACAGGGATCAAAGTAGTGGATGAGCTCTTCAGAGCTTCCACCCAGCCTCTCAGGGAGGCCACAGACCTCAGAGAAAATGTACAGGTAAGGAACCACATTCTTAAAATATTCAGTGTCAATACATAGATTCGGTTCTCTGTCTGTAGATGGCTTGGGTCTGATTTGCATTATTCATTGTGTGTGTGTGTGTGTGTGTGTGTGTGTGTGTGTGTTGTAAATATTCCCCATCACTCCTGTTTTCATTTAAAAGAAAAGTACAAGAAAAAAACTTCAAGTAATACAGACAGCTGCCAGATATGATACAGTACAGAACTGATCACTAAAACATAAAGTTCAAATGTGCTTTTCTTTAGTAATTTGACAGTAATTTGGAAGTTGGCTTATATTGCAATATTTCTCGTACATAGGTGTTATTTTCTGATATCTTTAGGATCCTAAACGTAGCACAGCTGTTTAATTGATTCATTCATACAAAGTCTTAAAAATAACTTTACATAATATTTTATTGCTTCTCTAGCAGTGAAACTATTTTTCATTGTACTTACTTCACTTCCTGTTGTGGATAGAGGCTTGCCACTAATTGTGACCTATTAATGTTGTAGAAGAAAGGGGCAATAAAGTGACATTGCTGTACAATTATAAGGTTTATGAATAGTGTAATCATTAATGAGAGACAATTACTGCCCCGGGTTGAAGACTGGGTTGCTAGGCACTTAGCACAGTATTTGAAAACTCCTCTCTGATCAAATGAAGATTTGTAAGCACTGTGTATATTTGGCTGATGAGCAGCAGCGTGGGCCTTTCAGTACCTCTTTGGCTGATCATTAATATATGGTGCGTGGCGACTGTAAAATGGTAGAAATGCCTGTGCCATTTCTTCTGTCTACGAATTATAACTCAGCTAGAGCTGGCAAGCTTTTTTGCTGTGTTCTTAACTTGTTAGTGGCAGCCTTATGTCATCTTTAAAGGTTTTCAGAGGTCATCTTCCCACTGAAAAACAAAACCTGGATCAATTTTTAGAGTAAAAGAAAATATTATAATATTATGAATGAATAAATGCAATTTTTGTGGTTCTAAAATTTTATGTAAATTGCAGTGTAATTGACTAAATGAAATACATAATGATGATGATAAAATTTGACAGGTACATGCAGCAAATTGCCTCTGCGTATCATGATCATGAGGTCTGTTTGTCTTCAAATAGCAGTAACATCAGTCTAATGGTAAAGCAAACAAAAGACAGGCTGAACTAAATTAACAGAGATGTAGTGATGATTAGCGATCCCGTGGCATGCAGTCATGCATTTTTTAGTTGTGGAAATACATGTTCTTAAAAAGGGCTTCATTATTCTTCCCAAGACCCCGGTACAGCAGAGAAATATGTTTGTTCTGGGGGTGAAATTGAGCTTGTGATGCAGGACAGGATAAAAGGAGAAGTACATTATTTTCTTTATTTAAAAGAAAAAACAATCTGTCATTAAAAGTGTGCATGCAAGCAATTAGTCAACACCAATGACCAAAATAAAAGAATAAATTGAAAAAATAAATCCATGTGGCAAAATCACACGTTTTTCTTTTGGGCATAAACTAAAACCTTGAGGTTGTCATAAGGTCCTTTTAATCTTTGCTTTGGTGTCTGTCAGCAGAAATGAATAATATGATATGAAATGTGGCTCACTGAAAAGTCAAACTCTGTCTCGGAAATCTGTCACAGCCTAATAAATATCCTTACTTTTGTAAAAGTCAAAAAAATTACTCATGCAAAATAAGTATTTAGTTGCAGGCATGCCATGTGTCACAGTTAAGACCCTCATCCGTTCTGCGGTTATGATTCATCTCTCATAACAACAGCTTCAGAATCTAATCTATAAGCCTTCATGAAAAATGCTGATAGGTGGTTGAATGTGAATGTGTGCTAAATTGACGCAATAATGTTGGCACCACTTATTAAACCGCATTTTCCTCTGGTTTGAAATGTAAATTTGGCTTTTTGAAATAAGGAGATAAAAGTTGATGAAATACATGAAAGAGGGGAATTTATGATGGGGGGCTTTAAAGAAGATAAATAAAGGTGTTTTTAGAATAAGGCATTTTTGCCTTTTAAATGTAAAATAATGGACAGTTGAGAAGGCCTTGTATAGACCAGCTGCATAGAGATCTGGAGGCAGCTGAAGGGGCTTTGAAAGGATCTGCGGCCAAAGACCCACAAGGCGACAACCAGACTGGGGTGCTTTATCACACTTTTTAACTGAAGCCGAGATTTGGCTTCAGTTAAAAACATGTCTGTTGTACTCAAACCCTAGCCATGAAAGCAGTTTACACAAACAGATGTTTTAAGAAAAAAGCATTATTTCATTGCTTTGTTTCTTTCAAATAAAAGACATTGCTTCCCCTTGCTTCTCCTCCTTTATCCTTACACGGCAATGCTTCCAGGTGTTCTGCTTTGAATAACAAAGGAGAAGTGCATTTGAATATTAAAAAGACTAAGGGAATCTGTGAACTTTGACCAGTGGGCCATTATGATAAGTTGGCATTTTTAATATGTGGATCTATCTACACAGCAGATTAATTACTTCTGTGGGAGACTTGAATAACGTCCTTTTCAGAGCTTCTGCCTGTGAATGTTATAAAGTGCTGATGGATGAGGGAGAGCGCTGCCAGCCTGGATTTTCTTTTTATTTGCTGAAAACCATGTGTGCCATCATTGGCGCTTTCACCATCACTTAGTGCTTTGGGCAAGAGAAAAGAGAGAGATACAGAGATAGGAGCAGAAAGAGAGACAGAAAAGGGCAAACAGAAACAAAAGCAAGGTCCTAACTGGACACAGAGCTCCCATTTGGGAGATGTTGGAAGCGGAATGAAGTGGGGAAGGGAGTAATTAAAAACACAAGCCCCTCATTGGGTTTTTCCAACACCACGGCTTGGAAACACTATGGCTTCTCTTCCACAACAATTATCAAGAAACATTTACTCATGTCGTTCCAAGCACACATGCGAGGAATTATACAAAACATAATGAATGCTAATAACTTTAGCTCAGACCACACTGAGGCATAAACACATGCAGACAGTCATGCTGATCAGGCACACATATAATTACACAGTGGTTTTTAATCCACAGCCCCAGAGCTGTCCCACTTCCGCCATTGTGTTTCTCTGTAGCTGCGCCCAATGGTCCAAAGGGTGTTAACTGCATTTGGTGCTCAGCATACAGATCCTGTGTGTCTCTTTGTCTACGGTAAGGTTGGGCCTCCCAGTGATAGCACGTCCTCTAAGGTATGAGGATTTTTCTGCAGGCCTAACCCAGGGAGACTGCTGGTTTCCCACACTGCAGCCTGCACCATGTGGACTGATTTTTCGAATACTAACACCAGCTTTTTTTCTCTCAATTATTTTTTGCTAGCTCCTATTCTGTCTATCATCACTAATTCTTTAACACCCTGTCTTACCTTTTTGTTTTCTCTGCTTCTCATTATTTTTATTTTTTTTATTTTTTTATTTATTTTTCAGTTACTCGTGCTTCACACACAACCCTTTACAGTCTTCCCCTTTCTCTGTTCCTTTGTCTTCGCTCACCTCACTCATTCTCTAGGTTAAGGTTTGGTTGCTTAAATTCCCATGCTAGCAAAATAATAATAATAATAAGTGAGAATAAACTTGGAGGACTGCTGCTTAGAGGAAATTATTTGGTTGGGAAAAAAATGGCAGGACTAAACAAATTTCAGTTTGATTCAAGGTGGTAATTACTACTGTGCAGAATTCTGTTTTGTTTTAGTACAAGTATGTTTGGAGTACCTGTAAGACACTGAAAAGGGCCAATTAGCTAAATGTTTTTAAAGATTTGACTGGAAACAATGATAATCAGCTTCATGCTTACAGATTTGTTCCTTGTCTTTGACAAGTCAAAATTATTTAAATGATGCTTTTCTTTTCCAAAGCGATTTAAGGTTCGATACTGTATCTCTTGAACCATGGCGAGAGGGTGGTTGAGGACTGGTTTGCACTCGGTAGTTGGTGATAGACATGCAAACATGATTTGCTAAGACAAAAATGTATTTGTTTATCTAAGAGCTTTGTTTTTGAGCAGACTGATATTATGAGAAATTGGAATACATTTAGGTCATCATGGTCAAGGGTGCAGAATGCCACATATAGAATATGTATGTTTATTGATTTATTTATAGTTTAACATTTAAGCCTTGCTTTTAATTAGCGTTGCTTAATGGAGCATCTTAAAACTAATGAGCTGGAGCTGGTTCAGTATTACATTACAGAAACCCACTGACATGGAGAGAAAACACTGACCCTTCTTCACTGAGCACGACCACTTAATAAAACTCACACACAGTCTTGCTCATTTTATGTGCACCGTTTTCACCTGTGTATAACCAAATTCCTATTTTCTTATGTGGGTTCTTTCTTCCCAGAATGCAATGGTATCTTTTAAGGAGCTCTGTGGCCTGACCCCTGCAGCCAAC
>VUQJ01000725.1:0-17343 GCA_015108635.1 Andinoacara biseriatus
ACACATCTCTAAATGAGAGCTGTAAAATCAGATAGCAGCTACTTCTCCATGATGTAATGTGGCCGCTCACAACAGGTGTTTTGGATTTTCAGCATTTGTTACCAATTTGGATGCACTGTCGGTGCAAGGCAGAAGGGCTGAAACCAATTTGCTTTAAAACTTATATTTATATACAGTTCATGAGGTAAACTGCTCCTTGAAGGCCTGGGAGCAGTTTGAAGGACATTCAGAGCTTGTGTCGTCTGCCAAGGCCAATGCCCTATCCTGTCAGATTTAAACAAAGTCGTCTGGATCCACACCAAAATTAAATTGGCTCTTCCTTCGCCCACGTTGCACATCTCTAACAAATCTCACGAAACATGGTGTGTTAGCGTTTGCATAAGCTCGCTGACAAACAAAAGACATTGAATGATTACTTTCACCTTCACTTTGCCTTGCACTTGGAATCAGAAGAGAAATACACCTGTGATTATTTATGGCAATGGCTAGCAGTACAATCAAAACAAAGTTGACAACTTAATCTTCCAATATGTCAAACACGGACATACGGCAAATCCTGTTTCATGATTAATCACGGAGCCTGAAGTCTGAAATCCTGAATCCTTGGTTTTTTACGATACTTTGTATGTGCAAATTGCACATCGCCAACGCTGTCTGTTAGTCTTGGATGAGGAAGTCGCGTCCGGGTCAGATGCTAGGGTCAAAGAGCTTGTCAGAGAGCCAGCAGGTACTTGAGGATTTTTCTGGTTTTTAACAACTATGTGCAGCCTCCTGTGTTATAGAGTGACTGTCAGTGAGGAGAAGGGCCAGTTTCTAAATCTGGAAAGCTTTACACCCGTGCAAATGTACACACAGTTAGCACACACAGCTTTAGAGCGGCTGAACTGAGGCTCAGTCGTAACATTTACTTCTGGATTAGGTTACTTTAACAATGACTCCATAAGTCAGATGGCTTATTCTGGAAAGTCTAAGGCTGTTTGTTATTAGAGAGGTGAAAAAGGTTGTTTTCGGGACACAAAGTTACATTTTGGTGACTCGGCTTCCTTTTAAGACAAAAAAAGTCCCCATATAGTAAATCATTACATTTCCTGGTGAACACACATTGTATTTTGCTCTGAAATGTCTAGCCTTGGGCTAAGATAATTTATATGAGGATTTCATCTTTTAAATTAGGATTTGCAGGTTTTCTCTGTAAAATTAAAACCTGTTTGTTCTCCTTTAATTCAGTTTCTATCCTAAAAGTGTCAAAGGGCTTAAGTGAGACTTTGTGGTTCTTGCTTCAGTCTTAAAATCTGTTGCAATAACATCAATGGAATCCCCTCAAAATTCAATAAGTCTTTTTTTAAAAACACGGACACGTTGAGAATATGGAACACAAAAATGTGTCGAAAGCCTTGACTGTAAAACCAGCTCTGTGTCCATCTTGCTGAGGATCAACTGAAGCAGACACAATGCAGGCTCGCAGGTATTTGAGAAGCTTTACTGATTTATTTTAGGATAATTTATAACTGCACTGCAGGGCTGGTGGTTATGAGCTTATTTTACATCAAAATCCCAAATGTATGGATTCTTCATACACAGTATCAGATGTGAAGAAGAACATCTTGCACGGGCAATATATATTTTTTTTTAATACCTGGAAAAAAAAAAGTGAACAACAGCTGGAAGACTGAAGGTTTATTTATTGCCTTTAAACAGGTTTATGAATTCTTACCACTTTCTCTGTCATATATATTTAAGTCTTTAAGTTCTCATCATCCCTTTTGCATTTCAGTTTTAGGGTAAATTCTACCATCTGTAATGTCTAAACTCTTGTTTGCCACAAACTTAAAAAAAAAAAAAGTCTCTACATGCTGAATTCTCCTTAAAAAGGTTCATGTTTGGCTTTAACCCCCCAAACTCCAAGTAGGAGACAAGAGGAATTGCATCAGAATAACAAGCTAATGAGCTTGACCTGGTTTTGACCTGACAAATGATGCTAACAGCTGCTGAGTGTTTTTGGTTATTGTAAGACACTGGGGTCAAGGATTGGGGTCATTTCCTACCCAGGGCGAAGCTGGACTGCATTTTGACCCAATTTAGCAACTGATGCAAAAATAAGTTGCTCAGTTGTTTGCTCTGAAGCCTTTCTTTTAATCCACAGCGATCATCTGCACCATTAAGGTAATATCTTTGGTGATTGCAGTGATTTCTAAAGAGATCACTTGGCAGTTGAGCAAAGAGGAAAATGCAATGAGGAAAATGGGAGGAAATGATAGAGTGGAAAGATCCACTTCTTATTGTAGAAACATGTACATTTCAGTGCTCCCCAAACAAAGCAGAGACTAATATTAAGCACAATAACTTTGTAAAGTTTTTGAGAGATTTGGAGGTAAAAGCTTTGCAGTGGAGCTGTGGGTGGAAGATTTACCAAAATTGACCACAAGGACTTCATAACTCAACACTGGACTCAGAAGGGGACTGACTGATGAGGTCTGGCTCATAACTCGTTCTCCAGTTCATTTTAAAGGTGTTGGATGAGACTAGTCGGACTCCTTCACAGCCAACTTGGAAAATGTGAGGACATCGCTTTGTGTATATGCTGATGAACTTGGATTTCCTTAACTGAGTCCAAGCAGCTTAAGTTGAATTTGTGGCTCCACTTTGTGTCTGTTTGCATATATCTCAGCTCTCTGGCAATGCAGGAAGAAGCCTTATGGGAATTCAACCAACTCGGATGCACAGACACACACTTGCATGCAGTCCTCCAAAAACCCAACAGTGTGTTGTGTGATTGATTGATAAGAAGCTGCAGTGGGGTTTACAGAGGAGTGAGCAGAGGTTAAGCTGAAGTCTGAACAAGGGCTGGGCTGCATTTCTGATACAGCCCTGAAATGAAAGTAAATAGCTACAATATGTAGACATGGGTGTGAAAAGCTCTGCGCGGCACCAACGGGCCATCAATGTGGTACCACGCCAGGACCTCGAGTGCACAAATAAACAGCCCATGATCATGGTTCGTGTTCATTCAGACGGGTTATATTCTCTCATCCACTGGCGCCGCTGAATGCAGCCACACTTTAGGCCAGTGAATGGATGGACCGGACTGCAAGTGGATTGGCCGAAGGCCCATTCTTCATACTGTAACGAACAACTCGCACTGCAGAGCCAAAGCAGATGGTATCGCTCAGTCACCCCCCCCACCCGACACCCTCCTGCTGTAGGAACACTTTGGAAAAGCTTGAGTGTCTCCTGTGTGATGATTACAAACCTTTGCCTGACTGCAGAGCCTTGGCCTGCATCCTTGGAAAACAAGGAAGAGGCTTTTTAAGGGATTTCGTTATGGCTTGAGGAGCTGATATGGACGAAGATGAAAAGGTCACAGGGCTATGTTCAGTCGCAGATGTTGATCCTTTGAGTTTATGGTGTTTCTCGTTCGGAATTTCCATCACAGTCACTTAGCCACCGAGGATTTTTCCACTCCTTGTCTCCACTTTTTTC
Organism: Andinoacara biseriatus; assembly: GCA_015108635.1. NCBI lineage: Eukaryota > Metazoa > Chordata > Actinopteri > Cichliformes > Cichlidae > Andinoacara > Andinoacara biseriatus. The sequence goes on from VUQJ01000725.1 coordinate 3,481, forward strand.
TTTTCTCTTCTGACAAGCAGCCGTGACAAACCACAGCCATGGCAAAAGGTTCCAGGTGATTAAGCGGGAAAGAAGCCTTTTACCTTCCCTTTGGCTTCTTTGAACTGATGATTGATTGTCTCCATTTTTTCCATTCTTATCACTGCCTGTCTTCATTCTTATTCTTCTCTCTCTTGCACTCTGTTGCACCTTCATTCACATTTCATTTGAGAAATCACCACCACACAATTCTTTTTTTTTTTTCTTTCTTTTTTTTAAGCTGGCAAATCATTCTTCTTCTGACACTTTGGTCAGAGTGCAGGTTCCACAGCTGGTTAAACACAGCTTGGGGTAAGCCGCAACAACATGCCGTTTACACAGAGCCCCGTGACATCTGAACCCTGTAGACATCCGCTTTTAACATCAGACTGTAGCTGCTTTAATTAACTTAAAGCTGAGATAAGTCTGTCTACAAAACTTTATATTAAAGCAAAAACAAGAAAATAATTTTAATACTAAGCCAAGCTTTCTTTGATTATGGTGCTTGATATGCATTACTTCCACTTCTAAGGAGTCATTTAGGTGACTAGAATTACTCCTGTAAGGAATACCATGTCTGGAATAATAATATAAATCTTTCAAAACCAAAACAGGTTCTGTTATATTTGGTCCTCCCATCTCACTCTCAATATTGTGAAAGGTTTTTATTTCTCATAGAATTTATTTGCTGCTAAGCCAGTGTTATCTGCGTAAAATATCATTCCAACCATTGAGGATTTTTCATGATTCTGGGATTTTTCTTAAGCAAACTTAAAATTTGGCAAGACGGCTTGTCGGGGACATAATCTCCCTCCTGGCTGTTTTTGGCTTCTATAATCAGACAAATATGTAAAGACGGGTAGCAAATTTGACTGTGAAGGGTACACTCGTATGAACGCTATTGTAGAAGTTGAATAAGTGCAATGGGGGGGGGGGGCATAATTTGTGCACATTGAGTGTTTACCTGTATACATAGTCAAATTTGAACTTTTCATGCCTTTTAAAACAAAAACGTCTCAGCACTGCAGTGCACTACTAAAAACTGACCTCAGGTGAAGTGAAGAATTAAGGAAAGAAAATTGTGAAATATTTCACTTTACAAAGCTGATACTGTTCTCTTGCTGATGCTGCCAAGTTGGTGCCCTACACTGAAATGGAAGATAAAAACTCTGAAGCAGCAGGGAGCTGGCTGCAGTGTTTGTGCATGCATGTCTGTGAGACAGACATGGGGAATACTTGGCACCACTAACCTGACTGACTCAACTATTTTTCTTTTGGCTCTTTTTAGCCCCGGACCTGCCAGCTTGTACAGGCATGGAGAAAAAAGACCCTTATCAGTGACCCAGCTCCAGTCCATCTCTTCAAGTCTTTTGACTTATATGGGCACACTCCAGAGCCTTGAGTCACTGGCCCATACAAAAAAACAACTTCCAATCTGCAGGACAGTCTCTTGGCTCTGTATTACAGAGCCTAGTGGGTTTCTCAGTTTTCACCTCTTTGCCAGGGTGGAAAAAAAATATATTCATAAAGTCTAACATGACATGATTCGTGACCGTACAGGCTCATTCTGCCTCGACCTTCATGACCCCTCTCTTCCAAGATGCTTCACACTGCTTTCATTAAGAAATACTTACATGCTCCTCTTCCACAGTCTTGTTTACTCACACTTGGACCTTTTAACCTTTGTGAAACATGCAGCAGTGCTCCCACTAAACTCCAGTTAAGCATCAGCCAGTCTGCAGCACAGCTTCTACTGGACGGATGTTGATGTAATGTTGAATTATTGCTTTTTTTTTGAGGGAAACTAAATGTCAAAAAATGCACTTGAGTACCCATATTGCACCCATATTCCGGTCAGCATTTGTGTGTTTGGTGAATACTTAATGGATCTGGTGCTTACTATGTAACGTGCATAACCCATTTGACTAAAATTACATCCTCTGCAGTTTTATGCTAATGCAAACCGTGTACAAACGGAGCAATTTATGAGAGAGCGCCGATCAAAGGGCAGATGGTCAGTACATTTTTAAGAGCTTTCTGCTGTATACATTAACATATATTAAGTGGACCCTAGTCCACTCAGACCACCGGCTGAGAAGGAGCTGGTCCACGTCACTGAGAAACCCTGCTCCCAAAGATGAATTTTGGATGAAACACAAGAATGCGTTCTGGTCACTATTCAGCCCCTTTCACCCCGATTCCAGACCTCACTTTACCTGACAGACATAAGGCACCCATTGTGTCCATGTGCAAAGTGCAGAGTGGGAGCTTTTCTGTTTGTGAGCTGTATTTTAAACTCTGCGATGGATGCAACACCGAGTTCGCCAAACTGGCCACTTTTCAGCTGCGCTGACAGTCGTGTTCATTAAACGTTCAGGCAAACGGAAACCGTTTCACGACGTGTAACCTCTGTAATAATGAATCCCAGTACGAGAGTTCTGCTTGGTGGTTTTAATGCCGCAGCTGGCATCAACGGGGATGAGACAGAACGCGTTGCCTAATTTTGCTGCGGTAGGTACAGCGAGTCATTTCTTGGATGGGAAATTCCTGCTCACTGGCAGTACAAAGAGGTGTGTTTGTGGCTGTATGTGCCACAATTGCGACACGTTTAAAAGAGTTGTTTGTTTTTTGCAGTGATTTACTGTAAGTGGCCACAGAAACAACAGTCACTGTCACTGAACAAACAAAACATGTTTCCAGTCTTCTGAAACCTTGAATTTTGACATCTGCATTGCTGCGTGTGGCAAAAGCGACTTAACATTAGTTCTCCATCCAGCTAATTTTCCCCCGGCAGTATCACATTAAGGTCAGCTACTGTGGAATTTCCTTGAAAATATTTAAGGTTTAGGATTTGTTTTCCTTTATCCAACTGCATTTTCTTTTATTTATCCTTCAGCAGCAGAGTAGTACGGTCGTTAGCGCCGTTACCTCACAGCAAGCAGGTCCTGGGTTCAGAGCCACTGGCCGGCGGAAGCCTTTCTCTGTGGAGTTTGCATATTTTCCCCTTATCTGTGTGGGTATTCCAGCTTTCTCCCACAGTCCAAAGACATGCATGTTTGGTTAATTGGTAATTCTAACTTGGCCTTTAGGTTTGAATGGCTGTCTCTCTGTGTTAGCGCTGCAATAGACTGGCGACCCGTCCAGGGGTGTATCCTGCCACTCGCCCTGTCAGCTGGTGTACGCTCCAGCCCAACTGTGGATGGACGAATTATCCGTCCACTCATGGGAACTAATAGCTTATACCTGCATAATGAGACTCCTGAAACGATGCTGAAGTAGCCTTTTTTTTTTTAATTTTAAACAGCCATGACCAGAGCTCGGTGCAGGGGTTATCTGAGGATATTCTTTTTTTCTTTTTGGCTGCAGAGCCAAGAAGATAATCGGTCATGAAGAACTGATTTGTCATGAAATCCTGCACATATGATATTGTTGGTAAAAACAAATTTGTCGGCAGGTCTTTTTTTCTGCAGTTAACATTGCTGAAGTTACTATGTGTATATAGCCACTTGGGGGAGAAGAGGGTTTTGTAAGATGTGGTGTTACTCCAAGCCGCAGAGAACTTGCTGTGTCACAGCGATGCTTTTTATCTCTGAACAGTTGCATAAAGTTTGAGTCATTTGTCCCAGGGTGGTTCTGCTGAGACGAGATTTTGTGCACATGTGTAAACGTGTGTGTGTGTGTGTGTGTGCGTGTGTGAATATTGATGTGATCTGGTGAGGGTTCATATCTAAGTATCTGACAGGATGTGAGTGGATTGATGGTTAGATTCTTGAATCCTGGATCATGGCAGCTCATTGCAAACTGCTGCATATTGATTGACAGCTGAGTAACTTTGGCTGGCGTCATTCAGACTGTATTCACCATCACCAAATTATTATGGTCTATTGAAGGTATATACCCACCAAACATACAATATATTTTTTCAATGTGCCAGTGTTATCATTTGTTCCTGTAGGTGATGGAGTTGACTGACTGAGTTGCATTAAATAATGTGCACAAAAGAGTCTCTGTGTAAATGTGATTTATTAAACTCGCCCTCCCAACCAAATGATGTCATCAGTAAAAGCAAGTGTTTTATTCACTTGTGCAGTGAGAGATGTGGTTTAATTTAAATATATTTTTACTCAGCTGGACTCCTGTTTGCATAGTTTGATTTAAGCAGCAAATTCACTTAGACACGTGTACATTATTTTAGCATTATTAATGTAAAATATTCCCTAAAATGAATCTTTATTGCCCCATTTTTCTGATAATGCACTGTCCAGTTTGCTTTTTGTATAAAATACCTACCATTAGTATATAATTTTACCTTTGAAATATAGATGATGCATTTGGTATGAATACTGGCTAAGGGCTCCTAAATATTATATTTCATCCTCTAATCTCACATACCAAAAACAATGTTGTCGGAATAATTTAATTCCTTTTTAGTTCAGTCACTGCTAACCAGCTAGTGACCAGGTTGCCAATGTTCTGGTTCTAGATGTCGTTCATCGGCACTCCAGAATCCTGCAGCTGGACATGTTGCTACTCTAGAATTGAGACCTGGTTCACGTGTCGCGTGTACTTGCCGCAGTACTCTCTAGAACGATAGGTGTCGCCACTCAGTTGTTTTTGAGGGAAATCATTGAATCCGGCACGTGTACAATAATCTGAGAGGTGCACGGCCGGCCCAAACAACACCGAAGTGCAATAGTGGATGTGACGTTTGTCGTTCTCGCCCTCGCGAAGCATGAAGAGGCCATATTTCTGTGGGAAAAGGCCAACATTTCTCATGTCCTTGAAGTAGCGCTCGAGCACTTTCTTCTATTCAGACACAGACGCTCCGTGTCTTGCAGAGATAGCAGTGTTTGGATCGACCGTTGCTCATTTGAACAGAAAGCAGATGTGCAAACACAGGATACTCTGTAAACACACAGAACAGATATACACAACCTCAAATACAGACTGTCCGCATTTGATTACACATTCATTTTCCTGGGAAAGAACACTTTAGTTTAACAATATATGGCTACATCGGAGAGTTGTAATTCACACTGTTTCCCTGCCTTGCTTCCTCTACTTGAAACAGGTATTTCTTTTTCCCCCCAGTGGTAGAGCCATTCCCCGTCCCAGAAAATATGATACTGCATTCTAAATGCCTTGCACTATCCTGTGTAGAAACACTGTGAGCATCAAGAAAATACTCATTTTCTTCTTCATTCCCTTCCTTTTTCTCAAAAAAAAAAAAAGGGAGTTCACTTGACTAAATCCAGTCATTCCACAGTGATTCAGTCACATGGTAGCAGTGTAGTTCATTTATACACCTTGAAGTTATTACCCTGAATGCTTGCTAGCTGGAGGACTCGCACTGTATCTCCTGAGCTTTCCTCTGCTCTCCATCGTGCCCTGTTCCAGTGCAGATGGTGCTCAGGCTCAGCCAAAGCTGATTACTCTGAGAAGAGTCACACCCTGACCGGAATTAGTCACAAGGTTCTCACAGCTAACATCTTTCTTTTTGCTCTGGGATTTTTTAAATTTTCACTGCTCTACTTTCCTTTTCCAGTGGTAAGATAGGAATATTCCTTTGACATGATCAACTGCCTGCTTACAAATATGGCACTGAGATCATGCATGACACAGTCCAAACACTGGTCTTGCTGCATCATGAGAACGAGCGCTAACAGTGAGCGCAGCCACATTTCCATGGTGATCTGTCCAGCTGTCTGACCTAGTAGAGGAACATCTGCAGTGAAGTCACTCTCGGGCAAAAGACGCAGCGAGTGACAGGCAGCGCTGTGGGAATTTTGGCAGAAATACTTTGGCGCAATTTAACCGCTGACAACACAGAGAAGATATAGAGTAGAGTTCACGTCTGAAGGCGAGGCAGCCAACAATCCTGTCGCTGATTTTTCTGATTCCAGGATCTTTTTTGGAATCAGAAATGGGTAAAAGAATACTTGGAAAATATTTCTCAGTGCTTGTTTAAGCTTTCTTGGATTTTACTGCATCAGCTTAATTACAGCTCCTGACTAAATTCCTCTCAAAAGACATTACAGCTAAGTCGCCGTGCTGCACACGCTCACATTGTTTACTGAGTTTGTCTTTGGCATTTGAATGCACTTTTTGTTGGTCACCTTTACTTCCAAATAGTGCAATCTTACGTTACAATATAATGATTTTACATGGCTCTACTTGAGTGGAAATCCAGTAACAATAAAACTACAGTCATATCATAGACTGTATATGAAAGATGGACATAGCCTCTTATTTGGGCAACTCTTCTTTAGGCAACTCCCCTAGTTGCCTAACATGTCAATCAGAACGCAACCGCGTTTCTCAACAAGTGGCAAAAGGCATAATGGAACGCCAAAAAAGAAAGAGGGGAAAAAACTGCACTTTCTAGAATGTCCTTTTTAAAAATAGTGTTTTGTTTTGTTTTTTAAATGATTCTCATTTTAAATTGTATTAAAACATAAAGTTAGCATAATGATGGTGTGGCTGCTTTGACATAGGTGACTTTGGTTGGTGTGGCTGCTGTTTCTGTGCCTTTTGGAGCATTATAATGCACTTATGCTGCGTAGCTTGTTCAAGAAATCCATGCTTAACACATACAGTTTATGCATCTTGGAAACCAAATTTGCTACCTTTTAGCTGATAACTGCACCCTTTTTAACCAAACATGAGAAATCTTCCAAAAAAAAAAAACCATACATAGTGGCAACAAAAATAACTTCACAACCCAGTGGGTGCTGCCACGGTGGATTTTTCCATCTTTTACATACAGTTTGTGATTTGATCTATGACCAACCTCAGTAAACACCCTTCTAATGAGTTTATGGTATTTTTTACATGTTGCAAATCTTATTTATCACAACTCCAATGTACAGTAATGAGAAAGCAGGGTGTATTTTTGGACGTGGCTAGCTTATGATTGACAAGTCACCACTGTTTGAGTGTGCACTCTGGTTTCCAAACATCTGCTGAGTGAAGTCATGGTGGCTGCCTTCATCTTTTACAATCTATGGTTCCTAAAAAGTCAAAAAAATATGCAATTGCATATTTTTTATTTCTGTCTAGATGAAGATCTTTGTGGGAATTATCTAAAAAAGCTCCTGAACACACGTTGCTTTCAAGCTATAAAAAGAGCAATCCAACTTTTTGCATCCCAGGTCCATTTAAGTCGAAGCAACTATAACCTGGCAGTGAAATTGCAGAACGGGGCTGCAGTGGAGGTTAGATAGCAGAGTGGTGTGGGTTGCGCTTCATTGTTATTTTTTAATTGCCACAGTGTGTAGCAGATTCAATCCAATTAATGGAAGCGGGGGGAGACGTGTGCCTGGCTTCCAGTGGAGAGGTTTACTGGCCACACACGCATATGCACACATCATGCTCTCATTCTCTTTCCCCACTTTTGTCTTTGCCGCTTCTTTGCACACAGAAACACACGCCACGCGGTACATCTAATTTACAGGAGCTGCCACTGCACAGCACGTATGTATTAGTTTTGCTTAATGCCTTCCAGATGCCCGGCCTCTATCCCCACTGCCCGTACACACTGAAAGAACAGGCGATTGTTCCAGGGGTCTTCCTACTAAAGAGAACCAGGTGTGGAGGAGATGGTGTATACATTTGTGACGGAGAGGGGGAGTTGTGGGCTTTCACTAAGGGTTTGAATGTCATTTGGGGAGAATAAGTCACTGCACACATTATGGCACAATTCTTTTTTGACTTACTAACGGAGCACAATCAAATGTGCATCCCGGCATGCACACTGTGCAGCAATGCCAAGTTTACAAATATGATGACATGAGTATGGACATTAGATGGCTGTGTTGGAAGAGCTTTCTCAAACTTTATGGGTTACATCTGACAATTCCAAGAAGTCTAAAGACAGATACTAGAAGGGTTGGAACAGACAACTTTTCTGCAAAATATATCGATGGTTATTTTATCTTTGCAGTGTTCTAGGCAGCTGAGAGATGAGTCCAACACCCACACTGTCCACGGCTGTGAAATGCTTGGATTTCTAGAGCAACATTTTTTTCCTGACCCCAAGCTGGATTAACCTGCTAAGGGGGGCCCAGGAGTAAATATGAGCTGTAGACTGCCACTGGCCCCCTACCCTCTATGGACCGTGTACTCCATCACCTTCAAGTACCCATCAAAACACAGAGCACACAATAAACGACACATGGCAGCTTCATTATTTTGCCAGGAGCTAGGTGTCGAGCAGTATGGCACCTCCCTTTTAAAGCCAGCTAATATTTCCAAAGATATTTGTGAATGTTTTCAGTTTTATTTACATAGCGCCAATTTGGAATAGTATTTCATCTCAAGACACCTGATATTGTAAAGACCTCAATCCTCTATGGACAAAAACTTAGTCATTGGGTGGGTGGGTGGTGGTGGTATTTTCTCTTCTCCTGCACTAACACGACTTTCCTCCTTTCTCCTCGTCTCTTCCAGACAGTGGATCTCAGGGAGCCTTGGACCTGACGGAGTTAATCGGCATTCCCCTCCCTCCCTCCGTCTCCTTCGTCACAGGCTTTGAGGGTTACCCCGCTTATAGCTTCGGCCCAGAGGCCAATGTGGGGCGTCTCACAAAGTCCTTCATCCCTGACCCGTTCTACCACGACTTTGCCATCACAGTCACAGCTAAACCAACCACACAGCGAGGTGGTGTGCTGTTCGCCGTCACTGATGCTTATCAGAAAGTGAGGACTCTGTTTAGCGTCTCTCTCTTGCTTCCTTCCAGAAAAAAAGGTTTTCTATATTTTTCTCTTTGGATTATGTTCTTCAGATTGTCCAGTTGGGTGTGGCGTTGTCTGAAGTGGAGGATGGCGCCCAGAGAGTCGTACTGTACTACACCGACGCAGAAACAAGAGGCCGGACGCAGGAAGCTGCTTCCTTTAAAATGGGAGACCTGACAGGAAGATGGGCGAGGTTTACACTCACTGTACAGGGTTCAGAGGTGACTAACGATGCTCTGCGGGCTTTTCGGAAACAATGACTAATTACCTGTTATTGTAATTAGACATAATTAGCAAGACTTACTGATTTTAGAATGGAAATTGGGACATGTAGATTATTCCATTGAATCATCTGCACTGTACTGGAACGTGCAAAAATAATTTCTTCAGTAACATAAATATAACGGAATGGGAAAAGTCAATTTTTTTTATAATGAAAAATTTAGCCATCAATAAATAGGTGGACTTGACCATCGTTTGGGGAGACTGTTCTTAGCATCTCAGACTAACTCAAACATGTTAATGGAAATAAAGAAACATGGCAGCTGTGCGGCTCACTGATGTGCATCTATCATTGGTTGTGACACAGAGGAATAAAGAGACCTTCGCTACACACAAAGGAATCTCTGTCAGGTTAACTATTTTTAGTATTTAACAGACTTTTCCTGATGATGACAAAACATGGATTACTCTTCTGTTGGGTTCAAGTGGGATTTGGCAGGTTCAGTGCAGCAGGGGGAAAAATGACTCTCCTCAAAATAACTCTTGATTTATTGCATGACCTCGACTTCTTTGTGGACAAGCTGTGTGACTGCTGTGCCTCTGCACTTTATTGCCCTTTGTGGATTCATAAAACTCCTTTCTGCTCACAGACACTATGTAAAAGGTGGCTGAAAGGTGAATCTAATAGAGGCACCTTAAACCTGCATTCTTTCAAATGGCCAGCAGGGGGACTAAACAAAGTCAGGGTGTACAGATGTTTATGGAAAAATGGCCTTTCGGCATCTTTATCTGTGGCTTCAGGAAACGCTTTTAATTAACACTCTTAATGAATTGATGGTCTCGATCACTAGTTTCAAGTCCTGTTTTGCTCCTTTTGTAAATTATAGTGTGCATTACAGTCAAAACAGTGGATAAAGCAGGGTATGTTAGGCTGGTTTCAAAACACCAACATGCCAACAGGCTATTTAAATAGGTGTTTTTCTTTTCCAGCTCTTTGTATGAGTATTATTGATGTACTCTGTGTGCCTAACTGCAAGGAATGAAGATGTTTCCACAGGTCATGTAAGGACACATTCCTGTTTTTTCCCCTGATGGTTTACAAGCTCATGTATGTGCACTTGTTCCACCACATAGGTGCGCCTCTACATGGACTGTGAGGAATACCACCGGGTGGCCTTCACCAGAAGTGCTCAGCCTCTGACCTTCGAGTCCAGCTCGGGGATCTTTGTGGGGAATGCCGGGGGTACGGGCCTGCCGAGGTTTGTGGTAAGTCTGAATATGTGTGCGTTTCTGTTATCGCTCGCATCTCTTCCTACGCTGTTTTTTTTTGTCAGCTCTGTACAACAGCTGGGTTTCTGCTTAGTTTATTCCTCATTCCAAGCGTCAGCACGTTTGGATGGACGACTCTGAAATGGATATTGAATCCACAGCTAGTTGCAGAAACAAACGTGGTTTTTGGACAGTTGCCTACTTTTGCATCAGAGACGTGAACACAATAGTCTTTGTTGGCAGGTTTATGACCGCCACAGGAGGCGAGGAATGATTGACCACGTGTATTCATGAGCTCTTCCCCATCCTACGAGAGCTCCTAAATGACAGGCTGTATGTGATTTACATATGTGCAGCACGGCTAGTACTCTCTCATCTTGAATGATTTAAACTGAGTGCATCTGTGATTATAGCTGCCAATTCTTTTATAAAGATGGGAATCAGACAATAGTAACTATTGAAAGGTGGAGGCTTCAATCCCTCACAATAGTTAAAAATATCCCTGCGCATTTATAGCGAGTGCGTGTGACGGAGAAGTGCTGAGAAATCAGATCCAGGGAGGAGGTAATAACACGAGCAATGCTGGCCTCTGCATGCAGCGCTCTTATAAAAGAAAATAAACCAGTAAATGCTTCAGCACTTTCCTCCCCATTATCTGTGATTTGCTGTTTTGTAATTTGGCTTTGTTTGTCACAGTGTGACTGCAGATCTGATGAAGAAAACAGTTACAGGGAATATCAGTCAGCTCTGTGGCATTTTTGTGGGAGAAGTTGAGTCTAGCATAGCATTAGTCTGGGTCAGAAAATATCTGTTATGTCATCAAGATACCCATCTAAAATGTCTTCCAAAAACTGTCAGAATATTACGTTTTAATAAGAAGAGACCCAAGTTGCCAAGAATACTTTTTCCAAATAAATCAACCCACGACCGGTGGCTGAACTAGACAAATACACGACCTGTGACTTTAGCAACAAAATGCAGTGATCATCTTTTTAACCTTTTGTCCTCAAGATTTGTTGTTGTTCAGTTTCATGACATGGACAAAACTACAAGATGTTTCATTTCCAGGACAGTGGAAAGAAATTCTTATCACAGAGCAGCTTATTTATTTATTTATTTATTCTTTTTTTTTCACTCTCTCTCTCACTCATTAAACATGAGGAGAGTTTCAAAGAAATAGGATGAGCCAGGAAGGCGAGTGTGTTTTTATTTGGGAGTTTTTTTTTTGTTCTCAGACGCGAGTTCATCTCACTGCTGGAACAATGTCCTACCTAGTGTGGTTTAAAACCAACACTGACGTAGGTGCTTGCGTCATGAAGCGCTACGTCTGTATTTAATTTCTGAAGATTGAATTTGAGCATTTCTGTCTAAATGACGTAAAATGATGTATTTAATAGTGGAAGAATTCTATTGGTAGTATTATATTGTCTTTAAGGGCATAGCAGGGTCATAGACCAATAAACAGGAAGCTTATTTCCCCTTCAATTCAATTTAGAGCCCTTTTATTTGAGACTGAATTACTGCTATTGTATCCCATGACTCATAGCCACTGGCATCCTGCCAAACAAAACATGCAGCACCACCCGCTGTGGTGACCCCATCAGAATAACAGAGCAGCTGAAAGTAGTTTCTTATTAAACTAAGTTTGATGCATGAATATTGCACAACGCTGCCTGATTTGTGGTCAGTGATATACTGATTACGTCCCTATAATCAGAAAATATCCTGCAGCCTTATATATACAGTAGTTAACAGTCTGGTTTTGATCAGCAGGTGGTTTTGTGCTGCGTTCCTCTTGGTTGCGTAGCAGACGCAGGTAGCAGCAGTTTCCTAGATTTCTTACAATGGCCCTAATTTGAAACACGATCAAAAATACGGTTCTTTGATGCTGGTCATATTTCCACCACACAGAGAAGGGCAAAGTTTTAATATGCAAAGAGCTGAAGTGAAGCCAAGTGTTAAAAACAATGAAAAAGTGTCCACTGCAGCTACTATCTGTTCTTTCTCCCTGCTATCGCTCTCTTCCCTGTTAAGCATGAGAGAGAACCGAATGTAGCACGTGTAAAGCTGGATGATATCACCTGACGGGGCTCTGAGTTGTTCTCTCTCTTGCCAATAAGCTCTTTCACTCCTTTCTTGGCTCTCTTCATGCATCCTCTCCTCTCCTCCCTCTTTCCTCGTCTCTCAGAAAAAGAGGAGCAGAACCATCTGTCTCCAGCTGTTCAACTTTCAAGCCGATCTTCCTCCATAACGGCCTCAGCGCAGCAGCATTTGTCTGCAGTACGACACCTACAGCTTGACCTGAACACATGAAAACAAATGAATATCTTCTCATATTTTAAATTGGCCACACTAAAACACAGGCTGTGGAGGGTGCACAATTAAATGTGTGTTGACTTTTAACAAAGTAGTGCAAAGTGACCTTTTGCATGTCCCCTCACACACACACAGACACACACACACATTTGGCCTGTGGCAGCCATAGTTGCCGGGGACTAGCAGTAATTGCAGATACAGAACAGTTTCTCTTTAAATCCATCTCTGCCATCTGTGTCTGTCTGTGAGCAACAACCGTATTCAGAACATATATAAACTGTCCCGATGCCGTGCAACATCTACCACGCTCGGCTGCATAAACTAGACTGATGTGATGTACTTCAGCTACTGTAAAAGTTTTGAAGATGCATCAGTAACAGTTTAATAAAAGAAGTCAGAGAATGTTTGCACTTCCTCATAGATGAGAAAGCAGTAACTACCATGCCAACAGCTTCATGAAGTGAATCATCTGCATAGCAACTTACCAGACTTTTCCCACTAGGATTCACTTGCATGTTCACTGTAATAATTTGCAGTCAATAGACGGGATATTTTTCTGTGTAAACGTAATAATCTAAGCATAACAAGTCACACTGTGATGAAACATAATGGCTAAATACAGCTGTCAGCGGATTACTTTATCAAATCATAAGTGTCAGGTCTCCTACGAAGGTTCACACACCTGAACTAGCAGAGTGTCAAACATATAGGGTGACACCTGCTTCCCAGAACTGGATTAAAAGGACTGAAAGGCTAAGGTAGTTAGAAAAATGTATTAACCAGTGACTGTAAATGGTGAAGATTTGTGAACCAGAAGCCAATATGCCCCATAACTACTTGTGTCTGGGGTTACAACTCTTAAAATGGCAATTTTTTTGATGCTATCTCAGGCCTGGCTTCATGGAACCACCGTAACGCCTGTTTTATGGTTGCTGCTGTTGCCCTCTTGAATGGCAGAAAGCTGATGTCACATTGCAGGTGCGTGACACACTGACGTTTCTTCTTGTTGCACATCCCGCAATTTGCATGGGGTCGAAGGCGCAAGTGTACATTTGTCTCAGTCTATACTGATGTATCAGTACAGGAAATCAGAGATACCCAGATAGTACAGATGAAGATACTTCAACAACTTGGGGCAACAAACAAAAATAAAGAATAAGTTTGGTAGGTTCGGCGGTTGGCTGGTAGGTTGGTTGGTATGTAAGTTAGCATCTGTTGGCTGCTAGATTGGTTTGTTTGTTTTTGTTTGTTCATTGGTTGGTAGGTAAGACTTTTTTTTTTTTTTTTTTCCCCCTTGATGGGTTGT
>VUQJ01000728.1:29454-45841 GCA_015108635.1 Andinoacara biseriatus
TTTGGTGCAAAGTTTCTAAGCAGTGTTTATTGGACTAGGTAGGTGGTTCTATACGTGCAGTTTTTATGCCCTGACTTCCACATGTAGTATCTTCACATCTTCAATTCAGACAGCTTGTTTTGATCTAGACAATACCACCCTTTTCTACACATTTTCAGTCCTGTGCAGTAAGCCTGGCATCTCTGCAGCAGGAGCAGCACTGTGCTTTATTGAAAAATTGACCCAATAACGTCACTGCAGCTTTGAACTTTGCAAATCCACTCAGTGTCCAAGCGACACAGGCCTGCCGATGTCTCCGTTTTTATGTGTAATACTTTTGGTTATACTGGTAAATAGGGCAGCGTGGTTAGCAGTTAGTGGGGTTAGGCTAACTGGTGATGCCCATAGGTGTGAGTGTGAATGGTTGTCTGTCTCTCTATATTAGCCATGCGACAGGCTGGTGACCTGTACAAGGCGTACCCTGCATCTCACCCTATGACAGCTGGGATAGGCTCCAGCCCCCCTGCGACCCTGAACAGGATAGGCGGAAGTGAATGGATGGATGTATGTTGGAAAATAGGCTGTGAAATGACCTGTTCTGTATCTTTGACGCTGTATTATTGTACCCACTCTGTGTTCTACACTGTAATCAATCCAGTCTATTTTGGCCATTTAAAATATCTTTATAGAGCCGTTCTGTTCCCATCTTAGTCAAAGCTCTGCTGACAGTTTTAATCTCAGTGATTATTTTTACCTGGACAAATAACGGACATATAAGGCGGACTGCAGCTTCTGCCTTGTGACAGATTTTGTGTTTAAGAGATTACAGGCCCGCAACTCATTTACAGCAGTTCCAACACCGGCAGTCTTTATTTTGGCACCAGTTTGGAAATTACGATGAGCCGGTTCTTCTCCGGGCCTCAAATTTATCATGCCTGCTATAAAACACAGGGCTTATGTGCTTTTAGTGTGAATCTGACTGAAGCTTTAAAGGTAAAAACAAACTCACCCGTTTAAAGTGAAGCTCCCGGAACTTCCGCAGTCTCGCTTCTCTCTTCAGGGACGCGAAGCTTTCAGTGGGCTCCTCCTCAGTAGCTGCGACCGGCTCCTGCAAACAAAAACAGGTAGAAATGAAAATCTCCGCTGGCCGAGAAACAGCTGGCAGCCAGAGAGCTAACACTCATTAGCAAACACGGTGAATTCCCCGAGCCTCGTACACAAACGCGACATTTTAACAACTAAAAAAAGCAACATCTGTCAGCAAAAACACACATCACGCTCTAAGAGCCACACACATTCACTCTAATCCAACACTCAATAAAATACTGCCACAAACAGGAAGAAAATGCTAACCTTGCTACAAGACGCCATTGCTATTCTGCTGTGCTACTGACGAGGAAAAAAACAGGACGTTGAGCACCCGCGCCGGATGTTACGTACAAGATATACGTAACGGAAAGAAGATTTCGGATCAACATCTGTTCAAATAACCGGAGAAATTACATCTGGTGTTCTACCAGCCCCACTCTCCGATCATAAACTTATTTTTATTGAACAATAATATAGCCACCGTCCAAAATCCAGAAGAACAAATAAATCTAAAAGATCTGCAGATCAAGCTTAATAATAAAAATTATATTTCAAAGCAGCTTTAAACAGAAAGAAATGGCTGGAAGAGAAGAACAAACGGAGTATTTTTTTTAAACTTGAAAAGGAAAAAAGGAAAAAACAAACAAAAAAAGAAAAAAACAAACAAAAAAAAAAAAAATCAACAAAAAAAACTACAGTACCAGTCAAAAGTACTGTACTGTAATGTGGACACACTTCTACATTCATATGACTGGTACTGCATTTCAAGGTTAATAATAATAGAATATCAGTAATAATATCACCGAAAGCCTTTTTTTGAAATCTTGGATCATGGATCATGAATCATCTGCACAGCTTTTTAAAGAGAAATCTCCTTTTCTACATAAAGTACACTTAGAAAGCTGGAACATGGTTCACTTCCCCCTACAGTTATTCAAAGACTCATTACTTTAATCCCTAAACCTCAATTATAAGTTGCTTATTGCTAATTGGTGACCAATCAATTTATTGCAAAAAATTATTTCAAGCAGCACTGCTTGCAATAATTTCAGAACCTGTTCGCGAAATCATCGATGAAACTCGGTCTGGCTTTATCTCTGGCAGGCGTATAATAAACCAACAGCATAAGACTCGTCTTAGACGTCACAGATCACCAAGAATTAATAAAGGATGAAGATTTAACTTTATTCTTAGACATTTTTAAGACTTTGAACATAATTTCATGTTTAAAGCTCTTAGAAATATTAGGATTGGGGGAGCCTTTGAGAAAAGCAGTGCTTCCATAAAAATGTACTTGAGGCAGGATAAAAAAAAGGGGGCAAGGTCTCCCTGAACCTCCATACTTATTTATGCTGGCAATCCAAATCTTATCAATCCAAATTAAGACAAGTGGAGTCTCTGAAATAAAACATTATCATCAGTCAGCTGGCAGACAATACCACCCTATTTCTAAAGGACAAATGTGAGATTAAAGAAGCACTTCATGCCATCAACACATTTTCTGAAGCTTCTGGTCGGATATTAAACAGAACAAATGTGACCTGCTTCCTATTAAACCTTCTGTGGAAGGAACATTATACGATGTACCATAAAACACAGTTAAAGACCTCAGAATATCTGTGGAAAGGAACCAAAATAGGAGCTCATCAGAAAATTTCAACTCAGGTCAAATCAGTGGAACAAAGGTTCAGTCTGTGGCTCCAGAGGCACCTGTCTATTTTAGGCAGAGCCTTAAGGACATAAGCAGGAGGATGCTTGTACTAGATGTTCCCACAACCAGCTGTTCAAATCCTGAAAAATCTTAATTTTATTTGGAAAAACAAAAGCCGTCTCATTAGGAAAACTGCCTCGATGAATACGCCTGATAAAGGTGGAATCAGTGCCTTTGATTTTTACACTCTTAATATAATTTTTAAAATCAAATATATTCAAAATCTCCTTAAAATCCGACCTTAAGATCTGACGAGTTTCCAAGCCATGGATCCAAAATGCTAATTTGATGATCTCTGAGCCACTTAGTCATCACTTTCGCCTCGTGACACGGAGCGCCGGCACGCTGGAAAATGCATTGTTACTAAATCGCTCCTGGAGAACGTTTTTAGTGTGTCACACCTGAAAAAGCAGAAGCCGACAAACTGATCAGCTTGGACCTCTGATGAGGCAGGAATGGGTCACCATCATTCAGAAGCTGATATACGGCCGCATGAAAGCTGAAACTTATGAAATGCTTTTGATTGTTCTTCACGATATTATAGAAGTATGTAAAAAACAATCTGAATAAAAAGTGAAGTGACAACATTTAGGAAACACCAAGTTTGTGCCACTGAAAAAACTGAACGCCCAATCCCAAAACCTCTTCTCGATGGGGATCGGCGTCAGGTGAGGTCCAGAGTGCTTACAGTCTGTTTGACTGAGACTTAATCTGCTGCCTGACTTCATCCAGTAATGAAAATTTACAGTCATTCACAGTAATTTGAAGAATGTTTTTGTCTAGTTTTTATGTCTAGTTTTATATCTTCCTTCCTGTGTTATCTACATGTCCTCTGAATGCTCTTCTTTGTTACTCTGGAGTTATCCTGTCTGACAAATGCAAGATTGTCTCATGAGGTCCAAGTTACTAGACATGAATTATTAACAAAAACCTGTTGTGTAGCTACAAGAACTCATGATTATTTACTGTGATGCTGCATCAGTTTTGTGCATGTTTAGTCTTTTTATGGTGGCACCATGGCAAAAAGAAATGGTAGATGTAATTCATTACACAGTAATGCCTTTGTTTATAATTTTAAACCAGGGCATCTCACTGACTTTTGAAGTTTAAATTCATTGAAAAATACTGCTAGACTAATGGAAACTGGCATGACACACACAGAGAGCAATTATGAATATGACTGGAGGTTATAAAATGAGAGGCTTGAAAGGTCAAGCATAAAGTCATCAGTGTACCACACAGAGAGTCTGTTTAGACTCTCCTAAACTCAATTGTTATGGTTGTTTTTGCCACATAGAAATGTATTACCAATGCTTTTTATTTTTACCCACAGAAACATAAGTATCAATCAAGGCCTTGGAACGTAGGACATCTAAATATGATTCTATGATCTGATCACGAGATGAAAGTAAACACTTTCAAGAGCCATTTGATCATGTTTGACTTGCCAAAATGGATGTGCTCCCTGTTTGATTGCATTATACTAATAGAGCTCTTTTGGAGGATGTAATTAAGTGGAGTTTATAGTCTTAGATTAAAGCATCCTCTAGATCACAGGCAATGTTAATGGAGTGATGCATTTTCACTGGAAACCAGATGGGAGCACATCACAACAGAGCAAAACATCACTGGCTGCAGTAATGGGCAGGGCTCTACTCCTGCCATGCAAAGGAGAAAATATCTCCCTAATGAATGACTCTCAAATGAGTAAGAGAAAGAAAGAGAAGAATGGGACAAAACAGCATTTCCTCTGTGTCTGAGTCAGTGTGCAGAACAGTCGCAAAACAACAGGAAAAAAGGGGATTTAAGGTGGCATGTACGACTTTTAAATATCCAGACAAGCGTGAGAGTTTACAATATGTCAAATGTGGGTGCGCTATTTTTCTTCAATAGCTGCTAATCTTTTTATCATCCTCACATTATTCAGCATTCCCAAGTTCTCTCATATGTTAGCTAAACTTCCCTTCAGGGCGCATTCATTCACTTCCCTGGAAACTCATTCAAACTCGGTGCGTTCTGTCCACCGTCGGGCAGACAGCTTGTTAGCAAGAAGCAGCATCTGTAACCTCAATATTTAATGTTCACGTCATGCACAAAGCCAAAGCTCAGTAGCGTGTACTCCATTATAGCATTTAATGCAAACTCAAATGATTAAAGAGCATCAGAGACGCTCTAAAAAACAAAGCAAACAAACAAACGAGGACATTCATAGCAACCTTTGTGAGTTTGTTTATTATAAAAATTTGATAAAAAGAATTTTTAACTTGAAGAAACAATCAAACTTCTTTTTGCAACCACAGAAGCTGCTCCCTGGTGGCCAATCAAAGGAAATGCAGTTTTAAGGCACCTCCACAGTGATGCCGGTTTATGGAGCAAAGGAAAGCAACAAGAAATGATCTGACACATTCACAGTGACATCTTCTGAGTTTATTTATTATGAAATGTGCTAAACTAAAGTAGTATAAAGTGTATTTAACTACGCAGACGTGCTTTGCTTAGTTCATATAACTTATCCTCCTTAAGTACTGCACTCTTAAAATCCCAAAGGGCCACAACAGCTCATCAAATTTTACAGTGTGGTACAGACAAAGGCAATGGCGCTTTTCTGTTGTGGTTATAGACTGCAAATAAAAATGGATGCCAGCCATTGGTTAGTCTTGAAGCCCCAAGCCAAACATCCCAGCCAACTCGCGACACCATAAATAAAATCCTGTTGTAATAAATAAGATTTTTTGTTTTACTGACTGAGACCTTAAACATGCTCATACGCCTCGTCAGTCACAAAGCAGGTAGCGTCCTAAAGCTCATCCTGCATTAGCGTCCTGTTTGACTCGAATGGGGATCATGATTTAGTAAATAAACTGCATGTTGTGGTCAAGACGTGAAACTATCAAAAAAGTCTTTACTGGGGTCACAGGTCAAGGTAGCCCATCGGTCATTTAAAAAAAAGAATAATTTTTTGGGGCTTTTTGCAGCTTTATTTGACAGCATTGTAGAGACAGGAAAGCAGGAGGGGAGAGATGGGGGAAGACACGCAGTAAATAGCGACAGGTCTGGGCACGAACCTGCGCCGCCAGGTAGCATACGTGGTCGTCCGCTCACCCGCTGAGCCACCCTGGTGTGCAGCCAATTGGTCATTTTTACTGTAAACTTTTACATAATCCGACTTGTATTTGAAACCAAAGGAGTCACCCCCTACTGGTCACATGAAGGAATGCACTGCTTCACTTTTAAGACCTGGAATCTATCGTTTGTTCAGTCTAACGCCGCCATTGTTTGCCATCACCTCCTTCCTTAACACATCAAGCAGTTTGTGAAAGCACGTATTGAGTATCTGAGTCACAAAAAAGAAAAAAAAATTATGTTTTAAATTGCAGAATCTGACAAAATATATATTTTTGGGGATTTGAAACCACAGAAGTGTCATCTTATTTATTCTCTACAGCTTATATCAAACGTAAACAATCCAAATGGATCAATAACAGAAGGAAAAATATGTGGATTTGGAACAAGTGGTCCCTTTATTGTGCTTTTAATTTGAAATCCAGTTGCGACATGAATCACAAGTGTGCAGAGGCCACCCAAAAATGCTGAACAGCCACTCCTTAATATTAACTTTTCCAGTCAGGCAAATCAGGTCTTAAATAGAGCACCATTATATCTGCAAATAAATTCCACTTTGGGGGCACTTTTATAAATACAGAGCTGGCCTCATGGTGCTTTATAGTGGTCTGCTATTAATCAGAGGAAACGTGAAGTTAGTCGCTGTGAATGAGATACTATATGTTTTTCCTACATTTGACTGGTGCTGTTATCTTGCTCTTAATAAGAGCTCCTCTAGATAGCACATGTGGGGGGGGGGGGCTCTCGCTGAGCAGACAGCTGCTTCACATCTGGAACTTAATATAAACATCATGGCCAATAAAATCATTCCATTTCCTTAATTACTATTCCTGTCATTTCCGCACTAAATGAAAAGTTATTAATTCGGGGCCAACACAAACATGGTTCTCCAATACGAGGAGCTGCTCCCGAAGCGTCGCCACCCTGACTACGGGCCGCTGTCACTGGACTGGAACCACAAGCTCCTGCCATGCTCTGCCAGTGTGTGTTTGTGTGTGTGCGTGCGTGCGTGCGTGCATGCGTGCGTGTGCATGTACAGGGAACAGAAGCCAGGCTGCTGCAGACATGAGTGGAACACAAGATGGCGTCTGGTTTTCCATCTCATCCAGCTGCTGCCAGTGTAATCATGACAGGCAAAAACCCATCCTGTTTCATCTCCTTCCTCCTCCTCCTCCTCCTTCCACACTCCTGCTCTTGTTCTTTTACTGCTTCTCTGTATGTTCAACACATGCACCGCCATCCTTCCCGCCACCCGCTCTCTGACATGCCTCCAATCACTGTTGGGGAACCTACTTAAAACTGGCAGTTCTGAAAATAAACAGTTATTGGAAGCAGCTGAACGACAGCAAAACGACCCGAGTCGAGGAAACTGAAGCTGCTTAGAGAAAGTAGTTCCGAGTACTTTGTAAAACAGAGGCTCAAGTGACAATGTAGTTACAGGTTGTATAAAACTATCACATTTACAACATAGGCCACATACAGGAAAAAAGGCTTATCAGGAAAAGCTGTACAGAATGTCCATCGACCTCAGTTTTTATGGCTAGTGAAATCTCATTATCTGACATATATACTGTTCAAACCTTTTTGCAAAAACCATCCAATCAGAAGCTCTGCTGCGCCAGGGCACACAAAAGACAAATGAAGATTATTCTCAACTGTAGGGTGGCGTGATGGTGCGGTGGCCTCACTGTAATAAGGTCCTGGGCCTTTCTGTGTGGAGTTTGCATGTTTTCTCCTGGTTCTCCAGGTACTCTAGGAGCGTGAAATTGTCCCAAATATCTTGGTATGCTGAGGCATTCAGGGTTCCTTTCACTGGAACTAAGGGGCCGAGCCCGACTCCTGAACTCTCTACACACTGTTCTTGAGCTGATCTGAAGGCCACATGAAGGTTGGAGGTCTGCAGTGATTGACTCTGCAGAAAGCTGGTGATCTCTTTGCACTATGACCCTCAGCATCCACTGACCCCACTCTGTGATTTTACGTGTCCTACTACTTCATGGCTGAGCTGCTGTCCTTCCCAATCGCTTCCACGTTGTTATAATCCCACTAACAGCTGACTGTGGAATATTTAGCAGTGAGGAAATTTCAGGACTGGACTTGTTGCACAGGTATCATCCTATCACGGTACCACGCTGGAATTCACTGAGCTCCTGAGAGCGACCCATTCTTTCACTGATGTTGGTAGAAGCAGTTTGGATGCCGGTTTATACACCAGTGGATGAGTGAGTGAAGACCATCAGCAATATAGTGTATCTTTCTAAGAATAGCCATGAAGCTATTTAATATGAGTTCAAGTCATAGACTGTATATAAAAGCTGACATAGATTCTGTAGCTATAAGAACATGCTTCCAGTAGGTGGTGCTGTGGGGAAGAATCAATATGTATGAGACAACACCAATATGAAAAAGGTTGGTATAAATGAAATTTATACCAACCTAAATTGGGTGTGCATGTTTTAAAGCATGTTAAATACTTTAATATTTGTCTATAGATTTTAACAAACGATGATGAAACAGCTGACCCCAAAGATTAATCATTTACCCACCAGCTATGGTAGCAAGCACGTGCTGCAGTACAGAAAAGCTTCAGAACAGCAGCTATGAAATCTAAATTTTAAGAAAATATCTTCATCTATGACTGTGACTGATACGATTGACAGGCAAACCAAATCATCAAATAATTAATAAAAGGCTATGTGGTAAATAAAAAACAAACAAACTAGCAGCTGTGGACGTGCAGCACCCTCGGCACTCTTATTTAACAGCTTCTGGGTCTGAAAAGTGAAGCCAGTTTTAAAGTGCTTTAAACCTGCATTTCTTTTAATGGTGATTCCTTCAGTCCCAAAAAGAAGTCAATGGGAAAAAAAAAGCCCTGAGCTCCTCAATAAAAACTTCCCTGATGAGTTTAAGGTCTTAGTTGTTAGTGTTACATCTTATTGAACACAACACGGAGGTTATTTAGTAACTTATGATTTTGATTGGAGCCAAAAATGAGCATAACGCTTTAGGATGTTCCAGCTTTGAGAGTGAAAAGTTGCAACTCTATAAACACACAGTGTAAGTCCTTCTCAGTTAGACTGAACCCGAAACAGCTTCACATCCACTCTTCACTAAAAAAATGGGGTTTTCTCATTAAAGAATAGACAGTATAAAAGATGGATGTAGTGACCGTGACATCACTCTGTGGTTTGTGAAGTCCTGTTGAGATGAGCGTTTTCGCCCCCACCAGTGAGCAAACAAACATTATCCACTGAGCCTACTCAGGATAATCCTCCTCTCTGACTGAGAATCCTGCTATAATACACTAAACCTCTGTTTGCCTGTCTGTCCAACACCTCCCGCAGGATCAGGAGCTTAGCCACCAAACTTGGCACACAGGTCATCAGGAAATGCAGGATTGAGGACCCAAAGAAGTCCAATAACGAAATCAATAACACAGTAACATAAACCCACAGGCATGCATAACACTAGAAAACACACTGGAACAGATGCTATGACAACAGACAAAGGCAATACAGCACTATTTATACACAGAGGTACACTAAGGGGTAATCAGGGGAATGGGAAACACCTGGGTTGCATGACACAGCTGAAAACAATCAAGATGAGACAGGGGAACTCAAACGACACTGACGACAACCAGCTATCAAAATTAAACAGGAAATCACAGGATAACCTACTCAACCCTGACAGAAAGAAACATGAGGGGAGGCGAGGAAATTAAACTCACAGATCGTTTCACAGGCACACCTTCATCCTCATCATCATCATGAGCAACAGGCTAAAGGTGACTCTCAGCTACTTTCTATAGGTAGCATCTGTCTGTAATGTTGCCGCAACACTGAAAAATAATTATTAACAGCGATACAATGCTCTCAGAAGGTCATATGTCACCAAGCAAATCTTTAGCTGAGGCAGCACTTCATTATCACCATCACATATACACAGGGCATGGATGCATAGACTGAATATGGAGCTATTTAGACAGCAGTCTTTAGTAAAATTCTCTCCATCAAATGCGTCTTTGCATGAGCAAAAAACCTGTCCGTGTCTTAACTGAACTTGACTCACCGATTACCATCTTCCCCTGTCGATGGTATAATAATACCAGTATCTGCAGGCAATTTGGCCCGGTGCTGGGTGCTCTGATTCCAGCCGAAGCCATTCACAGGCCAGGAGAGGAAGAGGATTTGGTGAGTGACACATATACTTACACAAAAGATGCATGTATGCACTCAAATACCACCAGTTTTGTAGTCAATGCTTTTGCTGCACCACACACAATTAAAGTCCCAATTAAAGGCCATTATGGGTTTTCCACTAGCAGCAACCACAGGGAGAGCAGCTCCATGGCCTGTACATTGCGGGCGCACAGATGTCTCCTGTGCTGTCATCCAAAGGAACTCAGACTGATCCACAAACTTTATGATCATAATTACTGATCAAAATTAAAGTGCAACAACAATATGAGCTCAAAGGACGGCAATAAAAGAAAAAAAAAAAAGAGGTTTGAGTGATTCTGCTAAGTGGGGCCAAGTGGGACTATCAGAGGGAAGTGTTTGTGAGATATTCATCCTGAGGAGGATACACTGAGAGAAACAGTGAGCGAAGCCACAAGAGGGAGCCATTTCCCTGAAGATTTATCAAAGGTGACAGTCCTATTAAATCTGAGTGATAATATTAAATAAAAAGACCACATTTTTATGACTGTTTTTGCTTCCCACAGCAAGCAATCACAAGGAAATATGAGTTCTCACCCCAGATTAAAACACTGGGCTCCATATCTGTTGTGAAGCATCCGCTCACCGCAATACCCACACGCAAGTTCATCGCCAGTGTCTTCCCTCAAGCGGGACCCAAATGTGTCATGGGTTTCCGCTTCTGAGTTCCCATCCTCTTACCCAGTGACCTTAATGAGCGAGTAAAGTTCTCACTTGGCCAAACAATACGCTATTGTAGAGAGCTTTGATAAGAGGTGGCCAGTCAACCGCCTCTGGACATGCAGCTGTGCAGGCCAGCAGTCTCCTCTATCTGCTCCCCGGCATGACACGCAAAATCAGTCACCTGATCAAATAACCTCACGCAGACGCACACACACGTGTCAGGATGCGTGTGGCTGCACGCACGCAGACGCACACACACACACACGCATTCAGTGAATCCCATTCCCACCTGATTTACTTCTCTGGGAACTAACAATCTGTTTAGTGCAAAAAGTGCAGCGGTTTCTTTCATCTCGGGTTCAAGATGCAGATGATCTAATTCCAAGTCTGATGATGAACAAACCAGTGCCAAATAACTAAAGCAAGTGTCAACAACAACACCAGTGTGAACTGCTTCATGATAAATGGGCTCTTTCTTTGCGGACAATATGGCTTATTCGCCAAGCTATTTAGGGTTAAAAGAGACCTTTTGTGTTCATGAACAAACTTATTTTGTGAGGCAGAAAATTTTAATTTGGTAGTCTTCAAGGTGGAGAGTTTTTTCCCTACGAAAAATGTCAAAGGAGAACTTGCAATGTGGGAAAATGCTCAGTGCACAGTGGATATACATCTTGTAGATTATAGAAAATCTCATTACACGCCCTGTTTGGAAGCTGGTCTGGAGCTCTACATCATTTACAATGATGATAAATTCTCTGAAAGAAGGAAGCATGAGCAAGTACTAACAAATTCAACGAACATTATGATGACAGTGAGATCAAGTGATCTGATCAAAGGCTCCAGCTATGAAAGGAATAAATAAATGGCTCATCTAATATCTAAATACTGACTGAAAACTGTTCTGCAACGACAAATCAGATGATCGAGTGACATCAACAACAGCTCAAACTGATGGATTAGCACATAAAGGAAATGCACATTTGTTATGTAATGTTTTTATAAAAAACTATAAATATTATAAATTGGTTGTGATTATTGTTGTAAGTGTTTAAAGGAAGCTGCTTATGTCCACAATCTAGGCTACGGTGTCTGTTTGTCTGCAAGATTAATTTAAAAATCGCGGATGTATTTGCATGAAATTTTTAGCAGAAGCAGGGCCTTCCCCCAGTTTTGAATCTGGGATCCAGGTAATTTTGGGTCATATGATCACAAACATTTAAGCAAGAAATTCAACTGTAAGCCCTGAGCCTTACTTACATATGCCCATGTTTCTTCTTTCTAAAAATCTGTTATTCTGTTAGTGCTTTTCTACTCTACTTGAGCATTCAAAGCACTCTACACAACATTCAGGAAATCAGGAAACACACTACCTGAGTGAGACGATGTGACAAAAAACAGGAGGACACAGACAACAGTAATCAGGGAGAAGGGACACACCAGGGAGCACAACTGAACAAGACCAGGGGAGTAAAACGAAATCCAATTCAAAGAACTGCCAAAGTAAAACAGGAAGTAGACATGGAAATAGAAATGCTGAGAGAATACAAGACCTACACTAGAGACACAAGATCATAACGGGTAACTAGACACAAGAGGAGGATTTAAACTACAGAAACTGAGACCAGGACTGAATCCACTTAACAGGAGAATAAAACACCAAACCGAGCCAGGAACGTGGAGGAAGCCTGAGAACAGAAACACAGGATTCAGTAGAAAGGGAACAACAGTCGAGAGCAGAACTCAGAAAACTAAAGCAGTTTGTGGGAATTACCAGGAAATGACAAAAAAGACACGAGGAATCAAACAACAGAAAGAAGTCCTAAACCTAAAAATGCTGGATCTCAGCAAAACGTATATTAATTACAAGTAACTACATGTAATAAAAAAGGTTTAATGAAAAATGTACAGTGGGTACGCAAAGTATTCAGACCCCTTTAAAGTTTTCACTCTGTTTCATTGCAGTTATTTGCTAAATCAAAAAAGTTCATTTTATTTCTCATTAATGTACACTCAGCACCCCATCTTGACAAATTTATTAAAAAAGAAAAACTGAAATATCACATGGTCATAAGTATTCAGACCCTTTGCTCGTATTGAGTAGAAGCACCTTTTGAGCTTGTACAGCCATGAGTCTTCTTGGGAATAATGCAACTAGTTTTCCACACCTGGATTTGGGGATCTTCTTCCATTCTTCCCTGCAGATCCTCTCCAGTTCTGTCAGGTTGGATGGTGAACGTTGGTGAACAGCCATTTTCAGGTCTCTCCAGAGATGCTCAGTTGGGTTTAGGTCAGGGCTCTGGCTGGGCCGGTCAAGAATGGTCACAGAGCTGTTCATTATTTTTAGCTGTGGGCTTAGGGTCATTGTGTTGTTGCAACGTGAACCTTCAGCCCAGTCTGAGGTCCTGAGCACTCTGGAAGAGGTTTACTTCCAGGATATCTCTGTGCTTGGCCACATTCATCTTTCCTTCAATTGCAACCAGTCGTCCTGTCGCTGCAGCTGAAAAACATCCCCACAGCAGGATGCTGCCACCATGTTTCACTGCTGGGATTACATTGGACAGGTGATGAGCAGTGCCTGGTTTTCTCCACACATATCGCTTAGAATTAACACCAAAAAGTTCAATCTTTGTCTCATCAGACCAAAGAATCTTATTTCTCATAGTCTGGGAGTCCTTCATGTGTTTTTTGGCTAACTCTATGCGGGCTTTTTTTATGTATTGCACTGAGAGGCTTCCATTGGGCCACTCTGCCATAAAGCCCCGACTGGTGGAGGGCTGCAGGGATAGTTGACTTTGTGGAAGTATCTCCCATCTCCCTCCTGCATCTCTGGAGCTCAGCCACAGTGATCTTTGGCTTCTTCTTTACCTCTCACACCATTGCTCAGTTTGGCTGGACAGCCAGGTCTAGGAAGAGTTCTGGTTGTCCCAAACTTCTTCCATCTCAAGGAGGATCAGAAGAAATGGACAGCATGTGAGTTAAATATGATTGTCCCTTAAATTGTGGCCACCCGTATTGGTTGGACCACTAGGACGCCACACAGTTGGCACTGCAGCATTCAACACAGCCCATACCACTTTTCAGGGAGCTCAGTGTGG
The DNA here is from genome assembly GCA_015108635.1 of Andinoacara biseriatus. Lineage (NCBI taxonomy): Eukaryota > Metazoa > Chordata > Actinopteri > Cichliformes > Cichlidae > Andinoacara > Andinoacara biseriatus. The sequence goes on from VUQJ01000728.1 coordinate 43,335, forward strand.
AGAGGTTGAGCACTGAAGATGGATGCGAGTTATCTGCGATCTCGGCCACACACACAGCGAGTTAGGTCCTTACTTAGTGGCTCTGCAAGTGGCTTAGCCTTGTGACAGGACCTATCAGCAAGGAACTGCCAGGATTTATCAACCAGAAGACCTGGGATTGGTCAGCTGAGGAAAACCTCTGTGTCGTAAGTCTCCAGCTTGTCAAACTCACTGGAGTTAAACGAACTGTCGTCAGCGGCAGCTGGCATATGCTGTCTGTGGGAAGTTGTGACGGCACTTCCTTGTTTTGTTTGTCAGGAGAGATACTTGGCTAGCACCCCGAATCATAGGAAAACCATCACACCTGGGCTTACATTTCCATAAAACCATAGACATTGAAGGAAGTGATTTTTTTACGAAACAGCAAATATTATCGTGTTATGTGCTTGCTTTTGAAGTCTATAATTGATGGCACAGATTTTGATTCTTGACAGACTCTTATCTTAGGTGCCAGCTACACGAAAACATTTGTAATGCATGAAAAACTAGAGACTCGAAACCACGAAACTCAGCCAAACCTATGGCAAAGACAACAAGGACCCAATAAAGGACAAGGACAATCACACACCATAAATACACAAGGGCTGCTGAGAAAAATCACAACAGGTAAGGGCACAGCTTGAACCCGATTACACAGGTGAAACAAGGGGGAGCAAAACAAAACACAAGGAACATGAGACTATCAAAATAAAACAAGAAGTGACCAATCATAACACATGCAGACCTAAAACAAGGAAACCTGACACAGAGGGAATCTTAACATCACACAAGGAAACAACGGGAACGGAAACAGAAGGGCCAAGATGCAGGAACAAAACAGACGCAGGAACAAAACAGACACAGGAACATAAATGAAGGAAAACCTGCATAACATAAAAATAACTAAAAAAGAAACACCTAACCATAACAAACTAAGGAACTAAACAGTAAGAAACACCAAGAAACACAAGCCAAAAAATACAACAAAATGGAACTACACAAAAAGGAACTCAAAACACTGGGCCACTGGCCCACAATCATGACAAAAACTAGTGGTATATTAAAACTGTAAGATAATTTCTCAGCATGATAAACAAAACAAGAGCTTTACAATGAAAAGCCATTGAATAAATAGATCTCTAAGATATATTTGTGGACACTTTGGTGTCCTGTAAAACTATAGTCCTGGCTGTTTGTGCAAATTTAATAATTTAGCCATAAGGCCTGCAGTTTCACGGCTCAATGTGTTTAATTGAAACAGAAAAATTGGGACTTTATTTCACTGGGCGTTTTTCCATAGGTGCCTGAGACCATACCTGAGACATTATGCGCCTTTCACTGGAAACTATGACCAGGATGACTGCCATTTGTGGACAGCTTTTGTCTAAGAGGTGTAGGAATAAAGCTGGAGTGATGAATTGCTGACTAATGTATTTTGAACATCGATGGGTTCAGTAAATATGAGCACGGTCAGAACTAACTGGAGACTAAAGGTTGCATATTTAACTGCTACCTGTGTGTTGGTCCAGTGGATTTCTTTTTATGTTTGGAGCAGGAGCTTCATAGAGTTGGACTTTGATTTGACCCCAAGATAGATGCAATCTACATCTTTCTAATGAATTTGAGGCCAAAAATTAAATAGTAGCCGAGTCTGAGTCACTGTTCGCCATTTGGGCCAATTTATATGAAGAATCTGACTAAATTTAAATGCTAATACACTACACAAGAGCATCATTGACACATAAAAGACAAGATCAATTATCCATTATCAATTATTGATATCAATAATCATGGGTCTTGGCTTATGGGGATTTGAAATAAATAGGTGTGTTCTGATTTATGTATGTAAATGTGTGTAAAATGAGATACCTCTCGTGTTTTCTTTTTTTGATTTTAATGCCATAATAAATTATAGAAAGTAGGGGAATACATTACAGTCTCTGGAGCTTGAAAAAAGGTGACTGGACTTCTTTTTGTGTCTCGAAGATGTTTCACCTCTCATCCAAACAGCATCTTCAATTCTCAAACCGAATGGTGGAGAGACCCAGGTATTTAAACCCGGTGGGCGTAGTCCCTTGGAGGTGGTTATGGCCCTCTATTGTTCATGTGTGTAATCACATGTGCCAAGGTGGGAAAGGAGGCATAGGTCATGAAGGTCATTTTCATATTAAACCTGTTGGTTTTGATTTTTAGCATGTTCTTTGATCGACACAGAAATGACAAACATACGCATAGGAGATGAGGAGTTGTTTTTGTACATTTAATTTGGCACTATTTAACAGTTAGAGTTAAATCATTTCAGAGCAGATTTTACAAGTTTAAACCGGGGTGAGAGACTGCATACATTACCACAGCAGGGGCTCTTGAGCATGGATGTGGTGTCCACCCTCTCTTCTCTCAGTGTAGGTTTCTTATGGTCAAAGCTTATCAGGTACAGTTACGTCAAGAGCAGAACAGAAAGCCTTAAGCGAATACGTGGCATTATTCAG
>VUQJ01000733.1:30461-40942 GCA_015108635.1 Andinoacara biseriatus
TTGATTAGTCAGGCCTAACATGTATTCTCTTTAAAAAAAAAAAAAAAGAACCCAGGGGCCCTAAACATGTGTAACCCTGTGCAGATCTGTTAAATGGGATATCGTCAATGCTGGCATGATAACAAATTATGAATTTACATGAGGTTGCTGCTGCCAAAATCACTGCTTCAAGTATATCCCCCGATTTTCTAAAATACCTCTATTACACCTCTACTACACGTCTCTACAATTATATCTGTTCAATGCAGCGCAAAGTGAGATATGCAAAAAAAGTTTGGTTTTTTTGGAGTGTTTAATTTTTACTGAGGGAAACTAGCCAGACTGAGAAGTTTCTGGAGGGTTCGTTTGGTGTTTGGCCTGTTTGAGCCTATATGCGGTCCCTAAGATGGACCACTACTATTACCTGCACAGCAAGCTTCCAGAGTCGTGATCGCTGGACTCAGGTACCAGCTTTGTTAAACAGCAAGTATTTCAGCATATAATTAATGATTTGAACATTTCGTTTTTTGTTTTACTTTTAGGTGCAAAGTCAAAATTACCTGTTGTGCTCCAACAGAAATAAAGTGGAAGAAAAGTCTACACGTCGGGGAAAATGGAATTCATGTTAAACACATTTACTCTTCTGACTTTCACAAGTTCCAGATGCTCACAGCTTAGTATCGGTTTAACATTCCCCTTTCCGTCCCAGTAATGATAACATTTTTGGGTTTGCATAATAAAACAAACATTGAGGAAATCTGAGATAGGCTACGTAAATAAAATAACAGTCTACACCTTACAGCTTGACTTTGATTTTTTTTATGCAACTCTTAATTGCATTGCTGGCATTGCTTCAGTTTCACCCTGATATATCCTTAAAGGCCTTGTACTAAGTGCCTTGACTGGGGGAAAAAAGTACCTTGGACCAGCAGTGACATATCCTCTCTAACCTGGCACTAACCCTGTCTCGTGTTTTAGCTCCGTGCAAGCAAGATGAATACAGTAAGAACAGGAACACAAGCCAGAACATATTCTTCAGCAGTGAGGGAGTCCCATTTATCTATTAGTGTTGTAAAAAGTGATATTCATTTTTGAAAAACTTCAAATAGTGACAATTTAATGAGGTAGTTGATATAGCACCAGTCAAAAGTTTAGCCACACCTTCTCATTCAATGTTTTTATTTGTTTTTTTTGCCTACATTATAAATTAATCGCATAAGGAATCATGTAGCAAACTTAAAATTGTGTTAAACAAACTTAAATATGTTTTAGATTTTATATTCTTCAAAGTAGCCACTTTTTGCTCATGAGGTCATCACCTGAAATTGTTTTCTAACAGTCTTGAAGGAGTTCCCAGAGGTGCTGAGCACTGAACACAAACCATCGCAACTGGGTTTAGATCAGGTGATTGATCATCATCAGGTCATCTGATGCAGCAATTCGTCACCCTCTTTCTTGGTCAAATAGCCCTTGCAGAGCCTGGAGGTGTGTTTGGGATCATTGTCCTGTTGAAAAACCAATGATGGTCCCACTAAGAGCAAACCAGATGGGATGTCGCTGAAGAATACTGTGGTAGCCGTGCTGGTTAAATGTGCCTTGGATTTTGAACCGTGTCACCAGCAAAGCACCCCCATACATCACACTTCCTCCTCCATACTTCACGGTGGGAACTACACATGTAGGAACCATCCGCTCACATTTTCTGTGTCTTACAAAAGACATGGCCTTTGGAACCAAAAATCTCAAATCTCAGAGCAAAGGACAGATTTCCACTGGCTGATGTCCTTCGATTGTGTTCCTTGGCCCAACCCATTCTCTTCCACTTATTGTTCTTCCTCAGAAGTGGCTTCTTTGCAGCAGTTAAACTATATAATCCAGATAGATTCACGCAGTCTTCTCTGAATAGTTGATGTTGAGATGTGTGTGCTACTTAAACTGTGAACAAAAGTTCATGAAATCTTTTGGATTGACTGACCTTCATTTCTTAAAGTAACGATGGACATTGTGACGACCCCATAAAGCTCATAAAACTGATGAGAAAATGCCAAGATGTGCAAAGGCTGTCATCTAAGCAAGAGGCGCCTACTTTGAAGAATATAAAATATGAAACATATTTTGGTTTCACACTTTTTTGTTTACTAAATACTTTGATACGTATTTCTTTATAGTTTGGATGATTTTAGTATTAATCTACAATGCGGCATTTTTAAATAATGAAAAACCACTAAAGTAGAAGTTGTGTGTAAATTTCTGACTGATCCTGTGTCTCACTGTGTAGAGGATGAGCTACCACCACTTCCAAAAAAAACTAAGAGACTGACATATAAAGAAGCCAGTTAGAACTCTTAATTACTTAGTGTTCATGTATAATTATTAAACTGGTTCATTTTGGGGAGCTAATTGATTTAGCACCATTTCTGGGTATTTAGGCTGATTGCATGTCTGACTTTTCAATTTAATATTTTATTAGCATTACTACGACTTTTAATGTTTACTATTTAATACTACTATTAACTTGAAGTTAATTTTATTGAACGTCTGCTCCGTGTCACAATTATCTGTCAGTTTACATCTTTACATGCATGTTAATCCCTTTTATCTTTTACCCAGTTTTTACCATTGTGATGGTCCTCCAGCCCTCTTGTGCTCGCTCACCCATTCCCTCTTTCTCTCCGCTCTTTAGTTTTTCTCTCTCCTCTCCCACTCTCTCTCTGTCTCTGTGTGTGTGTGTGTGTGTGTATGTGTGTGTGTGTGTGTGTGTGAGGGTAGGTTTTTCCGGGGCGGGTCCTACCTCTGCTCCTGCAGTCCTGCACACCTGGTATTAATGTATTGGTAATCATCTAGTTTGCTGTGTTTGCAATTTAAAAGGTAGGAGGACCTTCAGTCAACACGTGATCATTAATCTGGAAACAGTGTAGTCGGTTTCATCTACCAGAACAGTTGCTCGCCACTACTCTGTGCCTTCACCTTACTTGTTTGTTTTCCTTTGTGCAGGAATCCAACACTGTCTCTGAGTGAGTTACAGAGCGAGTTTTCCCTGTGGACAGATTTATCTGTGGACCTGTCTGTATTGGAGCCTTGGATTTGCTAACTGAAAATCCTTCTGCTGTCAAAATGTTGCCTTTGCTTCAAGGTAAATAAACTTGTTAACTTTTATTCCAAGTCTGTGTGTCATCTGGACCATAGACTGACAACCATGTTCATGAAATGATATATATTATTTACATGTGTATGAATATTAATATACACTCACCGGCTACTTTAGGTTAGGTACATGTGTAAACCTGTTCAACTGCTCGTTAACACAAATATCCAACCAGCCAGTGGCATGGCAGCAACTTGGTGCATTGAACCATGTAGACATGGTCAAGATGACATGCTGAAGTTTGAATTTCAAAAATGTGGTAGAACAAAAGATTGGCATGCTGTCGACAAACCTGCACCAACTGTGTGATGCTATCAGGTCAGCACCCTGTTGAATCTATGACATGAAGAATTAAGATGGTTCTGAAGGCAAAAGGGGCATCCAATCCAATGCCTCAAGTTGTACCTAATAAAGTGACCAGTGAGTGCAAAATTTATGTTTATGTCATGACAATGTTTTCTGCACAGGATTTAGACTGATAAAATGTAGCATTAACAAAATGTCAGACTGTCACTCGTCTCACTTGCTTCATCCAATCTTGTAGCGTCCTCACGACATCATCAGGGACATTGTGACCGTGGCAGGATGCAGCTGTTGCTCCTCATAATCTGCTTTCTTTTTTCAAATGTACTGACTGCATGATACAAGTCCAGGACAAACACTATTATCCATTTCCAGATTAGGATTTATCCCCATATGGATTATATTATAATATCTGCATGGACCATCCCCTCACCTAGTAACCTGTTAACCTAACTATGTTGTTCTTTCATATGACCAAAGGGGGAAAAAAAACAAAAAAAACATGTATAAGCTAATTATCCTCTAGAGTGTTTGTCATTGGCAGCTATTAGCATGTCTTAACTGTCATGGTTTCCCAGTCCTCCTGGCTCTACCCACCATCTCTATCTGTTCTCCATCCTTTTACTCTCTCTCTCCTCTGTCTGTGTGTTCCAGAGGCGGAGCCTTCCCAGGTCCTCTGCCTGCCCACACACCTGGAGGTTGTTTGATTAACCACCTTTGTGCTGTTTGCTAAATACCTGCTGGGTTCAGAACGAGGAAGCTTCCCCTCAGTCTTTGCCAGATCACTGCACCGACTAGTGGCAGCATGGCTCAGCTCCTAGCTTTGAAATCGTGATTATCTCAGTGAAATCTGTGGTTAGACTGACCTGTCTTTTCCTCTACGCAGACACCTCAATCTTTGTGGAAACCTGTGGAGAAAAACTGAGTTTTGAAGAATCCCTGTTTTTGGATAACCTGCCTACCCCCTGTGTAGCCCATCCTAGAGAACAGCACCAAACAATTCAGTGCCTGTGAGCTGTTTATCGCTCGCGCCTGCAATAAACCTGTTCAACTTTTACTTCTGCGTCCCACATTTGTATCCAGGTCTGTCCTGGTTTCATGGCATTAACAATACAAGGAGCACATTGGATGTCACTGACTATCTTCTTTGTCTTCCTTGCAGTTGATGGTGCTCCAAGCAAGTGGATGAATGGCCTATTTTAAGACTGAGTGCAGAACTGGAAGAAATAAGATTTTGAACACTTACTAATCATCAAAATGTTGCTTCAACTCAGTCATATGGTAAAATACTAATTTCTACATTTGCATAACACATTAATGGGGTTGTTAGCAAGAACAAAGCTTACACGTCATGGACCATGACTGACCGGTGGAACAGATGGATAGTTGTGCTTAAGTTGCTGGAGTTCTGTCTGTCAGATTATTAAAAAGTCACCAATAGTTACGTCAGTCCTGGTTTGACAAAATGTCAACAGTTTTTGCATACAGCTTGTTGTAAGAATCTATCATCTATTAACAATATGTAGTTTCGTGCAGCGGCAGGGTCCATTTGAGGATCTCCAAATCAAGACTTGAACATTTGCACTCTGCAAAACTATTTTCAGAGGTTATGATTCTTGACATAGGAATCTATCAGTTGGGAAATCTATGATCGTACGGGAAGTACCTATCAGTGGTTATATGTCTATGTCCAGGCAGGCAATGAGAGAGACACCACTTTTTTTTTGTGGACAATATCAAGTCACGTTGATGTGCAATTTATCAAACTTGTAGTATACTGCTCTAAGTACATGATATCCAAAGGCTCTGAAGAGAGTTTGAGTCTTGGGAGCTTGCTACAAACATAGTTGCTACAAAGTCTTCCAATGTAAAATGTGGGCAGGTGATAGAGACTCAGTTTTATTTTAAAGTATGTTTTTTTTACATTTAAGGATTTCAGAAAATGGTCTTACTTTTGTTCTCACACTAAACATTATCCTCACAACATTCAAAAAAATAAAACAACCAGAAGCTAATTAACAAATCAGCAGAGTCTTGCATTTGATCCCTAGATTTCATTTTTAGACTGCAATAGGGATAATGATCTTTTCTTTCATTGAGCAGAGATTACATTTCAAATCATTTTTCAAAAACAGTTGAACAGGGTCAGTAAAATGCCACAGTACTTTGAACAGATTAAATGGCCACCTTTGGAGGAACAGTATTACACCCCCCATTGCTTATAGCAATTAATGGGTATATCTGACTTATTGAAAGGAACTACAGAGAATTTTTATGCCTAAATTTAGATGGGTAAGATTGTTCATCAAAGATGTTCTAGTATTGGAAATACAAACAAGAGGCTTATTGTAGAAAAAGGACTTTTTGATAAGAAAAACAAAGCATCTTTTGGTGTCAAACTGTCACTGAGCAGCACTGATTAAGGTATTATAAAAAAAATTATGTCTTCAAACTAAAATGTGGGTACTGCTGCCGTTGTCACATGAAATGACAGTTGGGATCTGGAGAGCGCTATCCTAAAATGAATATTTTTGTTCACCTGACATGGGAAATCAACTCACCTAATAAATGACATGATTAAATTTCCTGAGGCATATTGTAACATTCAATAAATTAAAGGTACATTAATTTTTTGAGGTTATTTAATAGGGGAAAAAAAGGATAATATAGTCATAAATATAAATAGATTAGTGTGTAATTACATCTTCCAACAAACTGAGATACAAATAAACCAAAAGTTTGGGCACCCCTGATAGTTGTCATGATTTTCCTTTATAAATCATTGGTTCAGCAATTTCAGTTAAATATATCATTTAGCATACGAACACAGTGATATTTGAAAAGTGAAATGACGTTCATAGGATTTAGTGTGCAATAATTATATAAACAAAATTAGGCAGGTGCATAAGTTTGGGCACCCTTGTCGTTTTATTGATTTGAATACCTTTAGCACTAATTATTGGAACACAAAATTTGTTTTGCAAGCTCATTGACCCTTGACCTACATACACAGGTGAATCCATCGATGAGAAAGGGTTAAGGTGGTCAATTGCAAGTGTTTCTCCTCTTTGCATCTTCTCTGAAGAGTGGCAACATGGGAGCTTCAAAACAACTCTCGAATGAGCTGAAAACAAAGATTGTTCAACATCATGGTTTGGAGGAAGGATCCAAAAAGCTATCTCAGAGATTTCAGTTGTCACTTTTCCAGCCAATATCAGCAGATTCTTAGAACAATGTTCGAGAATCAGTGGCAAAGTTGAAGTTGCGCCGGGACTGGATACTTCAACAAGACAACGACCCTAAACACTGCTCAAACCGACCATCAAACCTGACTGAACTGCGGATGTTTTGTAAAGAAGAATAGTCCAAAATACCTTAAACCAGAATCCAGACTCTAATTGGAAGCTATAGGAAGCATTTAGAGGCTGTTATTTCTGGAAAAGGAGGATCTACTAAATACTTATGCATCTGCCTAATGTTGTTAAAATAATTATTGCACACTTTCTGTGAATCCTATAAACTTCATTTCACTTCTCAAATATCACTGTGTTCGTCTGCTATATGATATATTTAACTGAAACTGCTGATCCGAAAGGCCAATGATTTATAAAGGAAAATCGTGAAAACTATCAGGGGTGCCCAAACTTTTGCATAGCACTGTATAAGCTAATGTTATGCCAGCTAACGTTAGCCTCGCTAAAAGAAGCTAACAGCAGCTAATAATTGCACTTACCGATAGAAAAGTTCCAACAACTCACCGCAACATCACTGTCATTGGTCAGCAGTGAGCTTCACTGACTCATCGACCCATATCAGACTCTTTGTACAGTTTTACAGCGTCCAGAGTAAATAAAGGTGGACGCAGCATTGACAGCTGAGGTAGACAGTGGACTGACACCACAGATGAAGGGTGGCCAGAGTTTTTGGAGTGATTCAGGGGTAAAAACATAAAATGCTGCAAAATATTTAAACCATATCTGTTTTTTATTTCCTGATTTATTGCTTGCGTGTTGTCATTCAAATATGTTAAAATATAGTTGGTGCAAAAATGTATTTTATTACACAAACAGTAGTAGAAACATTCCAGCCAGCTGCCGTCTTTATGAGATAAGGTCTAATTTTAATATTTTTGATCTCTCTTGGCTGACTAAAACATGTTTGTTCTATAGCAACCACTGTAGCTGGGATTATGCATTTGAATTGGGAGGGGTAAGAAAAAAGTGCAATTGACTGCAATCTGCAAACTAAAGACATCTTGCCATGAAAATTTTACACACTGTAACTTTCAAGAGTCCTACATTTCCAGGACTACTTTTCCAAAGCAGTTTTCTGTACTGTCAAAAATGGGAAGCTGGTTTTTGTAGGTATTTATCAGCAGGGCATGAAAAAGGATTACTTTTTTTTGTTTCTTTTGTTTGTGTGTGTGTGTGTGTTTGTGCATGCTTAAATTGTTAATAACATAGAAAGAATGCTGGGCTTTTTACCACAGAGGAACAGAATAGGACACAAGAGCACAAATTAGATGCTATTGTTTTGTGCTGATTGATTTAGATAAATTTGCCCTGAAATACAGCATAATTAGCTCACAAGGGCTTTGCAAATTCATTGCAGTAGTCAGGGCATTCCTCTCTGCAGGGAGACTAACTCTGCATCATTTACCACTTATTGTACCTGCATGTTAAGACCGGTGAAATCAGATATTATAATGGTACTGCTGTACAAGAGGCCAAATAGGTTTTTCAGGCTGCTGCTGTAGAATTAAGGTGGTAATTACAGAGACAGATCACTCCAGCTTATCCCAACTGTGAGAAAATTGGAAAAACAATTTCCAAACACATTAAAGGCATTTTAGTACACACATCTCAAATAGGTATCTAAGCTAAATCAAATGCTGTTTGAAGTTATTTCCCACTATTGCATCATAGAGCAAACACATCTAATGTATATAATATTAGGTATCTAATGACTCACTGGTATGTTTATTCCTGTAATTGTGTCAGTATATTGTTATTTATTAGGCAAATAAACTGGACAAATAAACTGAAGTTGCCCAGTTTGAAACTAATATGGGCGGTCTTTGTCCTCCAAGCTCGGATCCTCTACTACAGGAAGCTTGAGGGTCCTGCGCAGTATCTTAGTTGTTCCTAGGACTGCACTCTTCTGGACAGAGATCTTGGATGTTGTTCCTGGAATCTGCTGGAGCCACTCTCCCAGTTTGTGGGTAGTTTTGGTCAGTTTGTGGGTGTTCTGATTACCACGGGGAACACTTTACCTTTACCTTCCACATCCTCTCTAGCTATTCTCTCAGTCCTTGGTACTTCAAGCTTCTTATGTTCCTTCTTCTTGATGTTTTTCCACTTGGTATTGCAACGTCTATCACTATGGCTTTCTTCCTGTGCTTGTCCACCACTACTATTTCCAGTTGGTTAGCCTTTTTTTTCTATATCAGGCACTTCTTCTATCTACCAGTGGACCTGTCTTTCCATGATGGTTCCTGTTGTTGCTCCTCTTCTTTCTTGTGTTTCTGCTGCCTGAGGTATTCATTAAGCAGTTGATCAGTTGGGGCCATCTTTCTGGTATACTTATAGATCTTTGTTGTTTCATCTAGGATAGTAGTTCTGACATTCACTAGTCCTTGGCCACCTTCCTTCCGCTTAGTGTACAGTCTCAGGGTGCTAGATTTGGGGTGAAACCCTCCATGCATGTTAAGGAGCTTTCTCATCTTTCTTGTCTATTTCTTTTCTATTTCCTTCTTTGGCCAGCTTATTATCCCAGCAAGGTATCTGACAACTAGCAGGGCGTAGGTGTTGGTAGGTATTGGCGGTTGCAGCTTTCCTAGCAGCCCCTTCTGGTAGTGCAATGGGCTCAGTTTTGACTTTGTTACCATCTGACTACACTTCCCCAGTCCGAAGGACAGTCCGATATCATTGCTGTAGATCCTAGTTGTGTGCATCAGTAAATCGATATCTTGTTCACTGTTTTCATTTGAGATTCTTCTGTGCTTCAGTGTTCACACGGTTTTGATTCTTAGTTCATTTTAGGTTATAGGTCGTATTAGTTACACGTATTTATATTGAGTCCCTGCTCCCTGTGTTGTCTTTCCCACGTCTCTGTGTTCCAATGTTTGTCTCTTTGTCCCTTGTCTCTTGTGTATTCTATTCCTTGTGTTCTCTCAAGTCTCTGCATGTGTCATGGTTGGTCACTTCCTGTTTTATTGTGACAGTGCCGTGTTCCCTGTGCTTTGTGCGTGGTTTTGCTTCCCTTGTGTTATTTGTTTCATTTGGTTCACCTGTTGTTCCCTGCTGTCTCCACTCTCCCAGTTGCCTTGTGTGTATTTAAGCCCTCAGTTTTCTTCTGTTTATCGTTGCATCATTGTCTGTGCACCCTGCCCGCTGTGTGCGCGTCCCCTTTTGTTTTCCGAGTGCGTCACAGTAGGTTTTCTGTCTGACCTCGGATTTAGTATTTCGTATTCTGGACATTGAAAAGATTTTCAACATTAAAGCCGCCTTAAATCGTGGTTCTGTCTCATGCATCCTGCATTTATGTCCACCCCCTGCCAGCCACACAGCCTAACCATGGGAGATTGTGCAGCTTTGAGCATGTAATCAATCTCTGAATACTTTGTGTTAAATAAATGATTTCTAAATATTCAGGTCATATTTGGACATTCTGCTCTCAGTAGGAATGTTCAGGACTTATTCCCATAAGCACACTTCTTTGAACCAAAAGCAACAAAACTCCAACAAAGATTTTAACATGTTTACGGTTTAGCTTTTTCTTTTATGGTTTAAGCTTAAGTTTGAGCTTTTATATTCAAGCCCCATATAGTCGATGTAAAAAAATATAATTCACTCCAAGGATTTTGATACATTTTAGCTTCTTCCTGCTATGGTCCTCCAGTCCTCCAGTGTTGGCTCACCCTTTTCCTGTCCATCTCTCCTCTTTGTTTTCTCTTTCTCCTTTCCTTTTGCCTGTGTGTGTGTGTGTGTGTGTGTGTGTGTGTGTGTGTGTGTGTGTGTGTGTGTGTGTGTGTGTGTGTGTGTGTGTGTGTGTG
>VUQJ01000736.1:7453-23975 GCA_015108635.1 Andinoacara biseriatus
TTTGACACTATATGTATAACAGGAAGATCTAGTGCATGAATTAGGACTACTTTCAGTGGCACATTAATCCACAGTTGACACTACTAAATATTCTCATCAACAGTATGTGCATGTGTATAAAAAATTCAATTCAATTCAGTTCAGTTCAATTCAATTCAAAATCATTTTATTTATATAGCGCCAATTCACAACGAACAGTCACCTCCAGGCGCTTTGTATTGTAAGGTAAAGACCCAACAATACTGCAGTGAACAGCAGTGTGCAGGTTCCTGGCAAGGAATTGAGAGACTTCATGTGTTTTATTAGTTTTTGAGCTTTGAAAATAATTATAATTTTTTTCTTCTTGCATTGCAGATGCTAAAATAGGAATTGTGATATGTGGAAAACAAACATAGGAATTGCATCTAACATCATCACTGTAAACAGTAATCGCCATAATTACCATAATTACATCATTACAGCATTGCTGCTATTGTGTGTAATATAATGGGATGTTGTAAGCTGCTCATCAGTGCAAGATTTACAGGAACGTGGAAGAGTTTCACATTAATTTTTACAAAGCAAAGTGACGGATAGAGATGACCTTCACTCTCCTGAATGGCATTTCTTTCAATAAACCACTGAGCTGATTTTGCTGTATCTCTCAACATAAGAGAAAAACAAGCTCTAATATGAACAGAATATGCAGCCAGAGCTTTTCATTGCTTCCAATCAATTTTATCCACCTCTTTTCTTTATGAATGGTAAATTGGGTGCATTCATGTACCGCTTTTTTAGTCTAATCAACCACTGAAAGAGCTTTAGACTACAAGCAAAATTCACCCATTCACACACAATCTCTTTTTTTTTTCAAGGTCACGCAATGATAGTGAACTGGGAGTAATTTTTGAGTTCAGTGCCGCTTCATATTCTATGTGAAAAGAGGCATCCTGAGCAGCCGTGAGCAGTTATGTAACACACAACAGTTAACACAAGCAGCAAAAGCAAAGCTTTTTATAAATGACACTTCATCATTCTAAAGAGTACTTTATACATTAGAAGAGGGTTGTTTGTAATAAACAACACACTCTCCAGTTCTATGAAGACAGTCAACACTAAAGCCTGGATTCAAATCTGACCTTCACATTTCAGTGGTCAGTCCAGGCTTCCTGTTAAGGCTGCATATCTCTGTCAATGGCGCATATTAATCAGGTTAATAAACAAAGAAAGTACACAGAACTGATGAAACTCCACACAGTCTGATACTGATACTGGACAATAATGCAAAAGTACAGTACCAGAGTGTGTCCAAACCTTTGACTGAAGGTCTGACTTCCACCAATTTCTGTAAAATAATTCCAGGGACAGTATACCATCATGGTAAGGTTAGACTTTCCTTTACTCCTCCTTTTTTTCTCACCACACCAACCTCTAAGCCCATTACCCCTTTTGTCTGCCTTCATTCTAATATGCACGGAGCATGCTTTTAACATAGTGGAAATTATATCACTACAAAATAAAATTGCAATAGCAAACACTTTTATTCCTTTATTAGGTAGAGATAGTCACAGTGAGAAAACAAGATTTAGGGGCAAAAAGGGGATGACTGGCAGCAAACGGCCACATGGGTTCCATAATCTACCAAAAACCTATAGGTGCACCAATTCCAAGAAAAATCATATTTGGTCAGGACAAAATCTTTCAAAGTAATTGATAAGTTATAATATTGACATAAGATTATCAGTAATGTGTTCATTAGCACTAAATTTCTTTAACTTTTATATACTTATAGTAACTACAGTTTTATTCAGCTTTTCATGGTTTCACAAGAAAAGGTCACTTTTGGTCTCGGAGCTGATCAAAACAATAATTATAGAGCAAAAACTTTCCTCGATAACAATATAAAATACCTTCAATATAAAGTCGATAGACCTCATTTCATCCATGTTTTGACAGATATCAAAGGCCAGTGACAATGAGAATAGTGACGTGCTGAGCCAGGTATGTGTTTGGAATAGAGTTAGAACCACATCAGGTTAAACTAATGCACACAATGTACGGGAGGGAGCCGTCAGCAGCATATGCTAAGTGTTTGGGCTGCTACACACTTGTAGAATAGGAGTGTGAGCAAGATAAAAGACAAAATGACAAGAGAAAATGTTAACAAAAACTCAAGCAACAGTGTTAGCAAAGATGATATTCTAAGAGGTGGTGGCTGTAGCTCCAGCCTGCATGCCAATGTATCCTTGGGCAAGATACTTAACCCTGAGTTGCTCTCCGACGCAAGCGTTGGAGTATGAATGTGTGTGAATGTTAGCTAATTAAAGCACTTAGCTTAGTTACATATGGAAGTGCTTGTATGAATGGGTGTGAATGGGGTAAACATGTTGTGTAAGCGCTTTGAGTGCTCAGTTAGAGTAGAAAAGCGCTATATAAGAACTAGTCCATTTACCATTTAAGAGTCACAGTCCAAGGCCCAAAAGACAAAGACATTGTTAAGAAATTAGAGAGTGTGGAGATATTTTGGCTATTTAAAGTCCAACAAAAGAAGCAGAGCAGAATACATCATAAGCTGTGTCAAAAGCATGTTTCCACAAAGGCAGGTAACACCATGACAAAACATGATACCAATAAGCACAGTTGAAAATGTCAGTTTAAGCAGTTCAACTGACCCTTGATAGCAACTCTGTGTGACTCTCTCAACTACATACAGGCTGTTTTGAGACAACCATCATCTGATGACTTCACTGAGCCATTCTGCCTAGTAGGTGGTAATCGCTGCAGATGGATGCTTCTACTTGCTGGATGTTGTACTAGATGCTACAATATTCCAGGGGAGCAGTAGGATCAATTTTAAGGACCCCAGTTTTGCACTTTAACTTTTCCTGAGCTCAGGTATTTTTCCCCTTTCTAAACGTCCAGTATTTTCCATTTTTGACTGCAAAATACTCAAATGGAAAGACACACAAAAGAAGAAAAAAAAACAGTTAGGGTTTGAAATTCTGTCATGCTCTGAATGATCTAAAAGACCATTTACAAACTACATAAACTACAAATAACTGAAGAAATGAAACTGATAACTAAGTGGTGGAATTGTTGTACTGATGCAATGTGTGACAAGCTTACATTTTTTTGTGTAATCATTTGTAATCAAGTTCTGAGCCGGAACCTTTGTATTCGCGTGTTTACAGCAGGCTTGTAAATCTGATGCACAAGCGACAACAACCCATCCGCAAACAACAACGATGGGTGATGAAGCCACATCTCTTGGTCCACTGAGGGACAACTTTAGCTTTAAAAAACGTTCTGATGGGACTTTCGAAAAGACTACTGTTTTATTCAGTAGTTGAAGCTACAAATGTGGGAGGAAACCGGAGTACCCAGAGGAAACTCACGTAGCACGGTGGTGCGGTGGTTAGCACTATGGTTAGCACTGCTGACTTACAGTTAGAAAGGGTTCAATTGGCCTGGGCCTCTAGCTCTGTGGAGTTTACATGTTCTCCCTGTGTCTGTGTGGGTTTCTGAGGATCAGGATGTCCAAAATAAGTAAATAAATATAGTATAATGGTGTTATCATTATGGTCTAGTATGCTGTTTACATTTTTTTTTCAAATAAGTTAAACAATCAGGGGTTCCTGAAGTACTTGAAATCTGACTAACTATAATAGCACTTTGCCCAATTTGTTGGTTTAATAAAAAAAAATGTTTAAATTCAAAAAGTAAATAATAAACATGTTTTTTGTTAAGCATATATGTCTATTAATTCAAAATTTTAGTAGCAAAAGGATTTTTAATTGAAAGTGTCTATTCAATTTTTATTTATTTTATCTGTTTCAGTGTCCTGCATTTGGGACCTTGCTACTGTATCCTGACACATCATCAAGAGCCCAGCATCACGATACAATGTGTATTATAAAAGCGCTGTACCGTATCAAATCTCTGCACACCTGGTGTTCCAGAGGATAACCATTTGTAAAAGCAGTTAAATGGAAAATAGTTTACAGGAATTATATTTAATTATAATTGTAATAAATGCTGTAAAATTTTGCTGTGCCTATGTTTTTGGTAGGTAATCCTGCATTCACGTGCTCTTTGATGGCCAGATTTTGGAAGCTATTCCTCCAACTTTGTTGTGTTCATGCGCTCTTTTCTGTAGTTTGCATTTTGTCTTGTTTATGGTTCACAGTCTCTGCTGTCCTCTTCTTTTTCCTCGCTGTTCCCCCACCCTTTAATCAGATGCTGCTGATGGCTGCTCAGGTGCTGCTGGAGGTCTCCTGTTAAAAGGGAATTCTTTTCTCCCCACTGTTCTCACAAGCACAAACACTTTTGCTGATATTGTCAGGTCTTTACAGGGCATTTTGAGACAACTGCTGTTGTGAAATAGTTCAGTTTAAATAAAAGTGAATTGAACTGAATATGAACAATTTGGTTTAAATCAAAGAAAACCATCTGAGCAACAATTTTGGCATCTGTGATCCTGCATTATTTGGATCCATTTATAATATTAGACTGCAAATCTGCCATATTATATGTAATACAAATTTAAAGGTGCTTGTCTGCCATTTTGTCATTATTTCTTATTGCGCATCTGTCTTCTTCTATTTTATTATTATTACTATTTTTATTATTATTTTTGCTTTTGCATTGAATCTCTCAAAGACTTGGCTTTTTCTCTCAGAGATGATTTCCACTCTGAGATGTCCTAGAGTGAAGTATTTAAATGCCACTGTATGACAGACTAAAATGCGCCTCTTTGGATAACACAACAATGAGATATCAATGCATCATGTATTGCCAGCAGCTACAACGAGTGTTAAAAGGGGCAACTAACCTCCCTGTAACAATTGTCAGTCATCTGTCTGTTAAGCAGTGGTCCTTCTTTAAAAATTTATATTCCTGTGATGCTGCAGTGGAATGGTTTATTTGAAGAGCTTCAGTCAGGTTTCAGAATTCATCACAGTACAAAAACAGCATTAGTGAAGGTTGTAAATGATCTTATCTGATATGCTTGTCCTGATAGACCTCAGTTAATGTTCATGGAAATGGGGAGTCATTGTCACACAGGGTTCATCACCAAGAGGACGCTAGTTTGAATCTTTGGACTGGTATCATTGTGGGCCCTTGAGCAAGGCCCTTACCCCCAGGTTGCTCCCTGGACGCTTTCTAGCTGCCCCCTGCTCCGTGCTGTGCTGTGTGTGCTACATACTCCATGTGTGATGAGTTAAATGCAGAGATTGAATTTCACTGCATGTATATGACAAAAATAAAATTTCTTTGTAGTTTGAAATATTGTTAAGTCTTCAATTTCTATGTCATATGTCAGGACAACATCCAGAGCGTGATTAAAGTGGTGGGTGGGCTCATTTACATTTTGAGAGAAGCAAAGTGAATCTAATAATAGATTAAATGAAGTGTTGAAGCTGTCATTTTCAGCATCTACATGTTTAAATGTTAAAATCCATTATAATTTAATTAATATAATTTTATGTGCCGATAAACATGTTGTTTCTGGTCTGGTTTGGGAGGGACCAAGAGAAAACTACAGAGTCTGAAATTTTTTGCAAACTTACCCCCCCCCCCAAAAAAAAAAAAAGTTACACACCCAGCAACCAGGTGGGTTGCAGAGCAGCAGAGGGAGCTGGAGCTAAACTGAGCTGTGAGTTCAGAGCAAATACAGAGTGAAATTCAGTGCAGAGGAGATGAATTGGACAGTTTTCAGAGAGGAGGAGATGAGCTGAGGAGGTGAACGGCTGCAGACTAAGGTGTGAGAGAGCGACAGTGTGTGAGAGAGAGATACTGGTTCAGTGAAGTGGAGACATATGGATGATGTGATAAACTTTCACTGTTGTATTGTACTGTTGTATCAGTGAATGCTATTTTTTAAGCTTTCTTTATTTTAGCATTAATAATACCACCTTTTATTCAAAATTAATTTTGAATGTTTCTATGATGTACTTATTTTACAATAATTAAGATATTCAGATGTGTTAGCTATTGTGTTGTTTGCTGTACCTTTTGTTTTTGTTTCTTAACTTTACTATCTGTAATGAAATAGTCTAAAACTAATAAAACATCACCATAAATACTTCTTTTATCAAATTGCACTTATAATTAGATAAATTAGTTGAAAATTGAAAACTTACTGCACCTACGTTACTGCTGTTGTTGCAGTGCGGGTTCAAAATGACATCCTCTGCTGTTGGAATTCTGACAGTTCTAGTGTTAATCTGTCGCTAGCATTAGGCACAGTTCCCAAATGTTTAAAGTTCACAACCATTATCCCTGTGCATAAACAACGACCAGCACGACCAGTGCTTTGCGAGACTTCTGCTTAACTTTATTAAAGCCACCACCCCTCCTCTCTCAGACAGTATTAGTTTGCATATCTTTCCAACAAGTTGACTGAGGATGCTCTTCACCTTACCCTTTCTGTACTGAACCAGAAAGATACTACTATATCAGAACACTATTAACTAATTACAGCTCTGCTTGCAATACCATTTTCCCCTGTAAGCTGGTCACCAAGCTACTCCATCAACAGCATTCTGTAAATGGATGCTGGACCTTCTCACTAAGAGACCCAAAAGTTTAAGGCTGAACAACCAAACATACTCCACCTTAACCCTGAGCTCAAGTGCTCCTGCTTTATACTCCTTATTTACATATGACTGTGGCCAGCCATGCATCCAACATTATTATTAAATTTGACCAAAGAAATGATAGTGGATTACAGCAACAAATGCAACAAAGGTGAATGCAACCCCATGTCCATCAATGGTGCTGAAATTGAGCAGTTAATAAGCTTTATGTTTCTTCGTGTCTACGTTGCTGAGGCCCTGGCATGGTCTCTATATACCTCCTGTATGACAAAGAAGGCCCAACAACATTCCCACTTCCTCAGGCTGTTTAAAAGGGCCCATATGACACAAAATACCTTTCCACCTTCTAGTTCTGCACAGTAAAAAGCATTGTAACATCTTGCATTACAGTGTGGTATACAGTGTTAGGTGTGACACATTCCAGAGTAAAGCATTACTGTAATCACATTACATTTTTCAGTAATGCAGAAATGTAATGTGTTACTTTACTAAATTCAGTAATTACATTACAGTTAAAATCATGTCATTATTTGCGATTCAGTTATCTGCAATCAAACAAACATGCTTTTACTTCCTGTACACTTGTGATACAATCACCTGATTCTGACTGTTGGGTTTTTCTCTGCAGTATTCTAGAGTCTTTGTACCTTATAATACAAAGCACCTTGAGGCGGCTGTTTGTTGTGAATTGGCGCTGTCTAAATAAAATTGAATTGAATTGAATTAATGCATTACTTTTTTTGAGCAATGACCCCAACGCTGGTGGTATGACAACTGCACCACTGCTGAGCAAAGGGCTTGAAGTATGAAACAAAAGCAGCTGAACACACTGTTGGAAACCAGCTACGTGGCATCAAAGCCATCTGCCTAAAAGCTAGTGTGCACATAACCTGTGACCCTACTCATTCTTGTGTGGCTGGTTGCTCTCTCTCATTGCTCTGGTTTCTTTCTCTCTCTCACTCCTTGCTGCTACTTACCTATGCTTGTGTTTATAGCACATCCAGATTTTAATTACTAGCCATTTTGGAGGGGACAGTAATCAGGATCAGTGGCTGTACTACCGTGTCCATTCACTTTGGTGAGTGTCTTTAATGTCGGCATGCTTGCCATTGATAATAAAGCTGTATTAATGTACTTTCAATTTTTGAGGACCCGTCTCCTGTGGTGGCTAGTGACTGATACCTTTTTGCATTCCGGCCGTATTTAGTGTCGGCAATATAACCCACAGATGTTATATAGGCTATTTCTGGAGATCTGCTGTTTTGCCTCTGGAGGATTATTGTTTTTTTTCTGCCCACAATGGACGTGCTCATCGGCTTGTCTACTGGGGGAAATGACCTTGTTCGTGTGACTCTGGGTCTTTGGACCAGGTTTCCATTAAGTGCCACAAACGAGTGGCATGTGGCTATTAAGCACTGTCAGGTTTGTTGTTAATTATAACTGATATATTATTTTTATTATCAGTTATTTTAACGGGTGTGTTGGAAGTGGCTGTAGAGGACGAGTCAGTGTGGCCCACTCCCCAGGTGGTGGGTCCCCCTTCTTCTCACATTTTATTTTATTGTAGTGGTAGGGGTGTGTTGCTGTGTTGTGTGTTTTTACTTAAAAAAAATTTCAGCCTATATATTTATATATATATGACTGTTCAGTGGTGTTTGTCATTGATTGACTCGGGGTCTGATCTGACGATCTGACGAGTGCTTGTTTTTGAGCACTGTGTGGACTGTTTTGAGGCAATAGTTTTGTTTTGCAGGAAGAGTCCAAGGTTTTGTGAATGTAGTTTGAGTTTTTGGATTCTTGTTCAAGGTTTTGAGAAAATGGATGGTTTCAGGAAATGTGTTTTAACAATTGAGAAAAACTGTAAAATTATAAATAAAATGCCCTTCATTTTCATGTTTGGCAATTTATTTAAAAGCCTTGTGGATTGATATGAAATCTTTTTTTCCTGCTCTAGCAATTTTGGCTGTGAGCATCATACAGCATCTCACTGTGTGTGTGTCTGCCAGTCTGCAAAAGAATGGCAGCAGCAAAAATTGGGCGAAAGCAGCAGAGTCCTAAATGGGATTTCTTTGAGTATGATAGTGAGACAGAAGCAAGTGTCTTGTTGTGGATGATGACAAAATGTATGGAACACTTCTCAAGTGGAAAAACCCCACAGACCTCAAAGTCCATCTGAGAAGTAATTAACACACAGAATGCAGCTACACTAACATAAATGCCGGCAATGACATCGGCCGTTTACATAGGTTGCATACACAAACCCCGCAAAGACCCAGCACAGAGGTCTAATTAGTGAGTCCTAACCAAGGTAGCTTCTGAGCAGCTCTGACAGAGAACCAGTATTGGAGCCATGCAGCAAGGTGCTGGCTAGTTAATGACACTAATGACACAAGGGAAGCAAAACTGAACACAAAGCACACAGGACAGGGAACTTTCAAAATAAGAGCAAGTGAACAAATGAGAAGACAAAAATGCAGACTTGACACATGCAAGCACACAGAAGGGATCAAAATATAAATAAACCATACACAAGCCTAAGGTACAATCTTAAACTAAGGTACAAATGAACAAATGAAGCTGCAAGTGAACAAAAACTAAGAACATAACCCATAACACAGAAAACCAGAAAATGAAACAAAGGAAGTTTTTTTCTCTCTTTTGTGATCAACCTGATCTCCCCCTCATTTATTGAATAAGATTTAAGACATAATGGGTTTAAAAATGACAAGTCACTGCCTCATAAACAGATCCAGACAAATTTAGTGTCAAGACTTTTAGCTGCTTTTTTATTTCCAGAAATAAGCCAAGGATTTCCACTTCACTGCACTGAATTTGGTGCTCTTGTTTCTGTTTTTAACCTGTTTCTTATCCTTTGCATCCATAAAAATAGTCCTCTTACTCTTTTACTGAACTCCTGAGACAAAGCTCTCAAATGACACACCCTTCCTTCTTAGTGCAAATGACTTTCACCTCCTCCTCACCTCACTGTGTTCGACTGGCTGCCACTAATGGAGTGTTTTATGTTTTGGAGGAAAGGTTAGTTACTAACTGCAGATGAGTCATTTTGCTCCACTCTCAAGGGAGGAAAGGTGGAGGAATCCCTCGACATGAAATATTCATCTGTTACTCTAACTGCATGCGGAGCAGGAGGATGAAAAAAACCTGCTCTTCAGGAAAAAACTAAAATACAGGGAAACAGGGAAAAAGTCAGAATCTATTTATGACCACATCAGAAAAAGAATCTCCATAATTGGACAACAGTAAATGACAAATGTGGAAAACCATATAGTTAACAGAGACAGGTGGGGGATAACAGAAAGCATGCACTGCATGGCACACACTGTAGGAGGGGAAGACAGAAAAAGCAGTGATCAGATAATCTCTTGCAGGATTTTATACTTCAGAAAAAGAAAAACAACAGGAGAGTTTTTTCCACAGCTACTGATCCAACAGAGAGCCAGTGGAAATAGAAAGCCATCACTCCCTTTATTTAATCTGCTGCACACACACAAACACACGGTGCACCATACTGTACCAGTGTATTAGAAAGGCCGATGTTTAGTCTTAGTTGAGGAGAAAATAACTAGGTAAATTTGCATCTTTACTTCCTTGATAGATGACTGAAGCTGCTGCATATTCATGCATTGCAACAAATTTACAGTCATAATAGTTTGTGAAAAGATTCAACTTCCCTGAGTTAGAGTCTGCTCTTTATTTGAGAATACATTACAGAATGATTGTTAAAGTGCAGTCAACATACAGTTTGAGCTACTTGAAGCCATCAAGGACCTCCTGCCATCATAGCAGCTTATTTATCGTTAAATGCTCAGCTTCAAGATGACAATAAAAGCAGTCACTGCAAGGCAGAACTCTGAAAACCTGAAACAAAATACATGTCAGCTTTCACACACGGTAGAATCATTTTAAGCAAATATCTGTTTGCAGGTTTTGAAGATGAATGCATAACTAGCAGCTTCTGAGCTGCTTAGTTTTGGAGGCAGTGGGGGACATCTCAGTCTGATATGAGTTCAAACAGGACTGAGCCTGTTGAAGGCCAGGGTTTCCCACTGGGAGAGCAGTAGGATTGCAGTTATGCTGTTGGGGAGGCTCTAGGATGCTGTGAGACAGCGACAGGCTGCAGAAAGCAGAACAACAAGTTTCTGTATTTCACTGTCAGAGATCAGTCAGTCCTGCTGTTCTCGCTCTCTCACCTCCTTCTCTGAGCGATATGGTAACAAGAGAGAAATATCTTTTCTTTCCTTGTTCAACTTTTTATTATAAAATTTAGCATTATTCTCTAAGATTCATTGTAAAAACATTATTACTGGAACACAGTTTGATTAAAACTATGCTTGATGATATAAGCACCAGGGT
Organism: Andinoacara biseriatus; assembly: GCA_015108635.1. Classification (NCBI taxonomy): domain Eukaryota; kingdom Metazoa; phylum Chordata; class Actinopteri; order Cichliformes; family Cichlidae; genus Andinoacara; species Andinoacara biseriatus. The sequence continues at coordinate 18,406 of VUQJ01000736.1, forward strand.
TGCTCAGTGGGTAAGCAGGCGACTATGGACGCCACATGGCTATGGTGCAGGTCTGACCTGATCTCTGTTTCCCACTTTCCTGTCTCTCTTCACTGTACACTATTTAATAAAGGCTGATATATATATATATATATATATATACAAAAAAAACAGCTAGTTACTAGACTTTTAGAAGAAGTTACTTTAACAAAAATATAACACATTTGTTGAGGACCAGTTTCAGTGAATGATTAATTTATATTTAGTGCAGATTGTTTAAACTGCATTTTTTTAAATAAAGGCTAGAAGAATTGGAGGAATTGTCAATCTTGAGGTGTTCAAAGCATGTAGCGTAATACCTAAGCATAAGCACCTAACCTATGAAGCTATAACTGCTCCCAGGGAATTAAGACTCTGAATAGATTTAGAGATAAAAAGTTTTTGATTTTTAAGTAAGTTTACCCCATTTCTAAAAGAAAATATGGAACATAATATTGGATGGCTCTGCCCCTAATCAACCTCTGGTGAAATTTCTTTGTCCTTCCCTGTGCCCTGTCCTCTATTTGGCTCTGCTTTCAAGATGACTTCTGGAGAAATTCTTCTGTTCCCTGGACTTCCACCACAGGAATGTCTACCCAAACCCTTGAACTCTATAGCTCCATATTTCTTTCAGTTCCTTCTATTCATGACACATCATTTTCTCAAGAGAAGAAGTGCACAGATTGCAGATGTGTTAGAGATCTTTCTGTTGTTATCATGTAAGTATAAAATCTTGGCTGGGAATAACCTGTGAAAACTCTGAGTGAAAAATGTGCAAGCTTGAGGTCTTTTTATCATAGTGAAGGATGCTGCTGGAGTCTCTTGTCCTGAGCTGATTTCCCTGCAGGCATGCTTCTCCGTGGTGGGTGGAGTTGGGTTTCCCACTCATCAGCTGCATACGCCTGTTTGTCATTCACCTCATCAACTCCAGTGTTAAAAGACCAGCTGTGCCATCCAGTCTCTGCCAGATAGTCTGCCTCTTTCAGTGGTGATCAGGCCAACCTTAGTTCTCTTGTTGCTTTTCCATGTCTCATTCTTACCTGTTTCTCCTTGTTCCAGGATACCTCCTTATTGGCTAAGAGCACCATTTCAACTATCTCCATCGCCACTTCTGTCTCCTGGGTTTCTGACTTACCTGCTTGGACCTCTCTCCATTGGATCTCTGCCTGCCTGGCAGCCCTTTAACAATTAAACAGCTTGGACTTCATCAGCACCCTGCGCCAGTGTTTGGAAAACTGTTTTGCTTAAACCAAGTAAGCCAGAGATTCCAAGATTCTGATGCTGACAGCATTAGCACAGGTATGTAAGGTGGTGATAGTGATTCACTTAACATGCAGGAGGTCAGTATGTAGTTTAAGCATTCCTAGAGTAAAGGGTGCAGTTTAAACGGGGAGTTCCAGTGATATTATGTAAATGGTCCTTATAACTGTAACAGCTTCTCCCTGCCAGTGAGGTCACTGACTGCTAAGAGGGGAAACTCTGTCATCTGCCAACTGGCGCAGTACAGAGCAGCATGACACAGTTTGGTTGGGTGGCCAAAGCTGCAAGTTAACCTGTCTGGGCTCATAATAGAGGAAGCCTGGTTGTATTTTAAGGGTGTGACTTGTGGCTTGACTGTAAGAGGGAGAGATAAGGCAGGATTGTTGAGGGCACGGCACCAGTTAAGGAGTGGCACACTAGGCATGCATTTGCAAATTATTCATAATTAAATTATTAACTATGGGTCACATAGGCAGAAACGTTGGCTGCTGTGGCACAAATGCTGGCCCTGATCTCAGCATCATCAGAGCAGGAGTGCCAAAAACTGAAGTTCCTTTAATGGTCACTTTATGCTGGCTCTAAAAGTGAATCAGTCCCCATAGACGTCCATGTTAAAAGATCCAGCTTTACAGCAGAAACAGACATGTTTACAGTTTGCTACAAAAAGTATTTTCATCTCTAACTTTCCCTGTCATAACAACTGTTCACATTTGAAGCCTAAAGTTTGCATTATAAGAGGCATACCTGCTTTGACTAGCTGGTGGATGCTGACAGTTATCTGTGACTACTTACTGTTTGCTAGGTTTCACCACTAATTTGAGCCATTAAACTGGACCTCTTGGCTCTGTTAGTGGTATTGGTGCCTTTTCAAGCATTTATAAGGCGAGTCTTTGACAACGGATGTTACCTGTGTTGATAATTGTATTAGTACCCCCAAACCTTAAGTTTTGTTAAATTCTAACATCTTAGATTTTTTCCCTACTAATTAGCAGTGATTTGCCCAATCAAGAAAACTGCTAACCAATCTAGATAGTGTTAACTTATAACTTAACACTTCATTCTCTACTGAATATGGTCACTACTGGTTTGGTGACAGCACTGTTGCCTCATAGCAAAAAGAACCAGGGTTTGAATTATGGTATGGCCATTCTGCTTTCCCCATGGTTGTGCAAGCTTTCTCTTGTCAGAGAAAAGCATGTTAGATCAATACTGCCTATGACCCACAACACTCTTTTAAAACAAATTTTTTTGGCTTTTCCTGTTTAAAAGGGTTAAATCAAGTCCTCAAAATAGGTCACAGAGGCAAAGTTGATCTTTTTATATAGGTGCTGTAGAAAATACAAAATACATTGCAATAACCTAAACCCATATGTTCTGCCTTGAGTTTAGATCCCCCTGGGCCTTATAAATTGTGTGTGACATGTGCCTTGATTCAGAACAGGAAGTCAGCTATGTTAAACAGGTGCACATTTGTTAACTATCTGCTGCAATCCTCGTTTGTGCCTCCAAAAGCATCAACTGTAAGTATTAACGAGACTATAGAGAAATATTTTAGTGACATTTTTTGATAAGTTGGTGTTTTAAAGCCCAAGTTTGTATGTTAGCATATTGCTGGTGTAATTTATTGCCTTTATTGCTCCCCTTGAGTTGTTGTGGAGTATATAAGCAAATTTTAAGAAGCTGTGATATTGTGTTTATTTACATTTGCATTATATTTGTGGTATTTTTATTTCTCTCTGTGCTAACACTGTAGTAGCAGCTATGCAATATACTTTAAGCATTACCCAACAGATGCATATGGAGTTACACTGTATAATTGTATTACTCTGCTTGCTTATTGTATTTCTTTGTTTTTATGGTTTAGTTATATGACAGTACAGCTTAAATTATCAAATTAAAGTACCTGGAGCATGAATGCTACATCCTGTATTCTTTTGAATGGAGTTTGGCTTGCTGCTGAATTTCGAACTTTCCCACACAGAGAAGGAGAGCACTATACCACACATTTTTTTCTTCTGTTTTCTGCACTTTGAATTTTAAATACAAAAATTTCAAGTATTCTCACTTGGTGAGTGTCTGAAAAGGGTTTGACTCATGGGGGAGATCAGGGTTTTTATCCATCTGTCCCTGAATTGCTCAACATGTTGCAGGCAGAGCTGCCGTTGTCATAGAGACGAGCTTCATAGTATGGTGGTGGCAGCAATCCTGTGCAGTTGAACAGGTCTCCGTGGGCCTCAAGTTACACACATTAATAACATCTGGCAACAGATGATGGATTGTCAAATCACCGAGACAACCATACTATAGGATGCAGGAAGTTGCCTCAGAAAGATAAACCTATTCTCTGTTCACCAAAAAATATGCTATTTTCACTTCTTTCCTACCTCAGTTGTTTCTTCTCCTCTTCCTTTCATCAGCTTCTTCTTTCCTCTTCTCTCTCATCCATTTCCTCTGTACTTTTATTTCTGCTATGCCACTTTCTCTTTTGATCTATCTTTTACCACTTTCCTTAATTACTCCTGCTTTTTTCTTGTTACCTCTTCCTCCCCTTGTTTCATCTTTCTCCTCTGACTCTCTCCCATACTGTACCTCACACATTCCTCCTTCTATCCAGATACAATACCTAAGAATTTCTTCAGCTTTAATTCCACAACAACTGTTGACAGTAATTTTAGGGTTGTAGCCAGCAGTTGATACCCCCACCCCCAGTTCACTGTCAGAACAGGTCACTATCACCACAATTAGCAAGCAGGAGCAGCTATTAGTACTATCAAGCGGTCGTCTGATAGGCTAGGCTGGGAATTCTTTTCTGGCTAGAACCCTGAATTTTTCAAAGAAAATATAGTGTTTTGGTATTTTAACTTAAGCTGCACTTTTACTTACTATTTGATTAGATTTATACACCCAAACTACTTGGTTAGTTTTTAAAAATATGGTTAAAGAAACATAATATCCATCTAGACTAAAAATGGGTCAAACCTTCATGTTTTGACACAAGATTGTACTGCGGTGAAATATAATGTAGTTGACCTGAAAAGACCTGAATAAAGCACTGTGTGCTGCTTCCAATTTTTATTGTCCATTAAGTTGATCAATTAGCAAGTATCTGCTGTAAGAAAAAAGCAGTTGTCTAAAAATTAAAAGTTATGTTATTACCACTTAATTATCAAAATAATATCAAGTTTTGATTTTCCAGCTGCTTCCCATATGGGTGGCCAGAGCAGGTGATTTGCCTCACCCTATTTCTAGCGTTCTTTTCTGTTTCACCAACCTTCTGCATGTCCTTCTTCACTACATCCATGACTCTTCTCTGTAGTCTTCCTCTTATCCTCCAGCCTAGTAGCTTCATATTCAACAGCTTTTATGCAATATATCCTCTGTCTCTGCACATGTTTAAACCATCTCCACCTAGCCTCTCTAACTTTGTTTCCACAACACCCAACCTGAGCTGTGCTTCTAAGATATTAATTTCTAAAACTGTCCATCCAACTCACTCCCAATGAGTGACCAGACACTCATCGGCACATCTTCTAATGCTTGCAGCTTGGCATCCTGTCTTATTGTTAGTGCCATTGTCTCCAAATCATACATCATAGCAGGTCTCACTATTAGGCATGTTCCTGATGACTAATATCTTAGTTGACTAAACAAGGAAAAATTCAACTAACCAACTAGTCTAAAACTAAGAAACACACAGATATCAAGTTAAATTTTAGGGCTGTTTAAAGAAAGGCATTTGAAACCATTCTTCTATAATAAATTGCACTTTAACTCCTTGGTCGGCAGGGGCCCGCCCTCGGGCCCTTTTCAATGTTTTCTGACTTTAAATTATCATAACATTGTAGTAACACTACATTCCAATTTTATTACCGGGTTTTTTTTTTTAGAGTAGACGCCCCAAATTGAATTGACACCTCATTTGGCCAATCATCTTATGAAATGGATTCCCCAGAGCCAATAATAACCAGTGTCATGTGACTTTTCTGGACATGCCCCCAAATGCTCGCCACTCGTTCCGACTGGTCAACTCTGACCCAAAATCTAAAACCACAGATGTATAGCCAATAAAATTCCCTTCACGGGGATGTATGGCAACTGGGGGTTGTATTTTGAAATGAATCCGAAAAGTTAATGCTCAATGGGTGCGTTTTCGGTGCGTAAAGCCAAGCAGGAAGTAGCAGTCTGTGCGCCAGCATGAGTGAACCGGCGTTTACGTTGCTTTTCCTCAGTTACGGATTGTATAAATACCTCAAAACAAGATTTCTTTATTCAGTGAAGTGACAACGTGACTC
>VUQJ01000740.1:25800-40965 GCA_015108635.1 Andinoacara biseriatus
AATGATATGTTAGAAAATAAAATTCAACATCTTGCTGCCTTTAAATGGAACGTGTGGTGAAATATAATTGAAGTATTGCTTTGTGATGCCTTTACATTGTAGCCATGCATTCGTACTGTTAAGAAAAAAACAATGTCTGAACAAAACTGTGAAACGCTAAATATTTGTGTTAAATTCAAACAGATTAGCAGTGTCATAGATGATGTCAGGGCTTGGAAAAAAAATGGCTTAATTGTTAAAGCTCATCACAAAGGGTTTTTATCTGTATTGAGCTGGTTGTTAACAAAAATGCTTTAAGCTTATATATGATATCCCATTTCGTTGCTGAAGGTGGCGCTCTTGAGTACAAGAGGAGCTTTCAGTGGATAAACAGGTTTCTGGCATATGATGAGCAGTACAAAGATTGAACAGAGGAGGTTTGTTCCTTGTAAATTACTTGTTTGTATTGTCATTTTGTGCTCATATTTGGTGGAGCTGTCTGCACTGAATAAATCGTTTTAACAGTTCATCACCTGTCGATGCATCTTTTTTTAAACTTTTATGAGAAATTAAGAGCGAAAGCAAATTAAGCTGAGTTACAATAAAGAAAAAAAAAACATCAGCATATGTAATTTATCCGCTGAAGAATAAATGCACACTGACACCTTTGCAATGTAAATACATGTACATGTTTAATATGGACATTAATTCATAGTATTTGGCTTAACAGAAAGCTGACGGCCAGAGAGATCATCTCAGATATCGCAGAGCAGACAAGGTCACTGCAGTTAAACCGAGTATCATTATGTGGATAGATTTTAGATGAGAATACCGCCTAGAGCCACACGGATACATTGCAATCTGATGTGAGAATAACCAACTGAATTGCCTCAGTCGTCAACAAACAACCTAAAGGAGAGAAGAGAAACTCACGTCCTGGTTGAGAACGCAGGTCTTTGAGACACAGTCTCACAGAGCAAGGAGCCCATGAATAAACATTTTATCTCTTTAGCAGTGAACTTCAGTGGGCAGCTTAAAAGAAGTCTCAGATACAGAGCAGGGTGTAAGAAGGCTCCTCAGGCTGAAATGTATTCACTGAAGACAGACATGGGCATGCATATTTACAAACAGGCAAAGTACTTTATCAAATCTAGTCAATTAGTTGCCTTTAGCTCCACCTGAAATCAGAACACATTTCAGTGATCATCACACTCTCTTTTTGTTTATTCAGCCAGCGAAGGTTGCTGTGAAAAGGAGCAGGGTCGTCTCAGTACTTGGGTGGACGTCACTTGCCTTGCTGCATTCACTGCAGATACAGGCAATAGCTAACACGGCACCTCGGCTGTCATACAGCTCTTCTTTGTGCTTTATTAAATATACAATACGTGGTGACGTATTCTCAAGAGGGTGATAAAGAGAGTTCAAAAAGGACTTAACAAGAGGAGCGATGGCAGTGTTTCTGAAGTAAAAGTTCTGTGCAAAATTATTCACATGGACCTTTATTAAGGTAGTGTCGATAAACAAATACGTAGAGTATTTATAATAAAACAGTATTTACATATCACATTACAAAAGGTTACTTACATCACAAGATTTTTCTTTTCTAGCCACAGAAGATTTTAAAATTCTACAAATACATACCAAACTGAGACTGTGACACTTGGCAATTTCATGTTCTCCTTGCTGTTGTAAACTTGTCATATATAAAAATTTGTTTCCTACAGAAAAAGACAAACATGTACTCACACATTTCACCAACGTGCTTGATTGGATTTTTGATTTTGTGGCCATTTTTACTATTCCTAATGGAAAAGCCTCTGTGCTGTCTCACACTGTTGCATGAAGAAAATCTTTCATTCGTCTGATTTTTATTAAATGTTATTAAACAGAGCGACTCTGAACTGGTGTGATTTTTTTTCCAGCGTGGTCCTAAATGAAGAAGTAGCTCTCCGTAGAGTCTGCACTTTGTGCCATTTCACTCAGCTGTTTGTTTATGGAATCTTGCAGCGATCCAAGAGAGAATTCTAATACTGGGCTGTTCTCTGTGCTGGGAGCCGCTTGTGGGATCTCCAAAAGAACATCAGATGGCTCTGCATCGACTAACTGCTCCCCATCACTAAGACTTAGTCTGTATGCGCCTTCTGTCTCTGCGGCGGCTGTTTCCTTGGCAACAGTTTCTAAGGCAACCTCCTCAGTAGGTGTGTCCTGCACAGGCGCCTTGTCCCCTGCCTTGAGTGCGGCCAGTTTCTCAATTTCTTGGATAAGTTCCTCATTGTTCTCCTTCCACTGACGGTATTTTGAAGCTGTCAGATCGGAGTCATCCAGGATCCTGTTGATCTGCAGCAACTCCGCTTCTTTGGCCTGAAGAGGAAAAGCAAATCCAGCGACCATTAGATATAGTCAAATATTACTCTTTGACCATCTGAATCAACAACCTTTCTGAGCAAGACAGTTATTTGATTAGCACACACGAGTGATCATTATGAAGGCACATCTTCTTTGAAGAATTTTCTGAAGTCAATAGTCGCGATCTTTATCCCTCAAACCCTGCCTCAATCATGCGCGATGATTCATATGTTATTGGCCTAAGAATTATCCTCTGCAACTTCTAACATATTTGTCCAGATTTGTCCCTTATGATGACATCTGTGAGGCTATGATTATTTTTCCTTATTTTGAGGCATTGATTATCATTCTCTTACTGATGAATTCAAAAACTGCAGTGTAAAAGATAGCTGAACACGCACAGGAGGAATCGGCTGTATTGATCAGGCCAATCACAATAGTTACAGGCTGCATGAGATGCATAGTTAAATTTGCAGGGAGGTGCATGTCAGGTAATGGAGTAGGGTTTCAGAGGGGTTTGCAGTTACAATGTGCCTATGGCTCAGACTTTACACAGAATTATAAATCCCCTGTACTACACTGTGGACGTGAGTAAGAGCAGTATGGAGTGAGGTGTTTGCATTAGATCTTCTCATTTCACAGCATGTGAGGCGTTTAGGGAACATCTGCAATAGATGTGCCAGCCATCATCACCAAGTAAATTTCAAGCTGTGGGAAACACTGCAGTGCAGTTGTAATTAAGAATGTTTCTATCCATATCATCTCTGTTCCCTGTGGCCACAGCGAGGTACTAATAAAAGCAAGCTTTTAATTTAATTATGTAGCTACTGCCAGCACAACTTTGGTTAATTAAGTTGCTCAGGTAATTTGCAAAGTTAATGTTTTACTGCATGGTTTATGCAGATATGAGAAAAGGTAAGACTGGATAAAACATTTTTCTCACCTTTAGAGTGCTTTGCAGAGCTCGGAGTGTGAGTGCCTTTTCATTGATGATGGGATTCTTGTTGCGCCGAATGAAAGACTTCCTAAAGTGGTCCTGCGTAAGGGGCTGCTCGTGGCCAATCAGAGAAACTCCTCCTTCCTTTAAGTTGTTTAACATCATGCCCATCTCATCTACTTGGGCAGGTTCTAAGAGAAAGGAAGAAACAGGCAGGAAAGCCGTGTAGGAGCAAATTAAGATTCAAGCACAAAACAGACCAAAGGGGATCAGTTGACAAAAACAACACAATTAATCTTAGTTAGACTCTCACGGAATATCAAAACAACTCTCAATGATTAAAGGAATCATTATGCAGTGATTAAAGAAATTTAATCAAGCAGTGATTAAATTATTTTTTCTTTGAGAAAACGAGAGAGAAGAACAAATACCTGTTCCTTTGCTGCCCTCTAATGCCGACTTGGATAATGGCACCCTGATCTTAGCCTTGGGGAGAGGCATAGTGTTGGACTGTCCCTTTTGATGCACATAATAAAAAAAGAAGTATGATGTGAATGTAATCTGGATGTGTATGTGTATGTCCTAATGATTATTGATGCCTGTTTAACCGTCTAACTGTGCTAACCTTGTTTTTGTTGCGAGGTGAAGGAGATGATTCACTCTCCGATTCAGTTTCACTGTAACACTCTATTTAAAAATGAACACAGCTGTTAATGTAATGTCATTATCTCAGTTGCGAGGCACCATTATTGTCATTTGCAAATGGGCATAGCTACAGTAATTAACAATAATGCTCTGTGTTACTAAATAATTATGAGACGACAAGTTGGTAAAACGCTATGATTTGTTTTGTTTTCTGTGGTGAAAGTACCATTAGTTTATTCAACCAGGACACATTAAATATGTGGAAAAAAAACTTTAAATGCATACTATGCACATATAATTTACTGATTCAGAGTAAACATTTAAAACTATAAGATAAATGTTTCCACACCTTCCTCACTAGCTGGGCCTTTGTGGGACTTCTTGTGCTTCTGTATAGCAATGATCAGACAATTTATCCACCTGAAGAAAAAACAATTAAAAAAACAACTCAATGCATTGAGGCATGTAGGCATGCTCAAGAAGATCTGCTGGAGTTCAAACCAAGAATCAGAAAGAGGAAGAAAAGTATTTAGGTGATTCTGAACATGGTAGGGTTGCTCATGCCAAAAGAGCTGGTCTGGTCTCTGGGTGAAAATGGCTTGTTGATGCCAGAGGTCAGAGGTGAATGGCCAGACTGCTTTGCGCTGATAGAAAAAATAGTAATTCAAATAAACACTGGTTACAACCAAGGTATGCAGAAGAGCATCTCTGAATACACAACACGCCAAATCTTAAAGAAGTGGACTACAGCAGCAGAAGACCACACCAGGTGTCACACTACGACTCGCACAGGTTCACCAAAATTACACACTAGAAGTTGGAAAAAGGTTGGCTGGTCTGATGAGTCTCAATTTCTGCTCCAACATTCAGATGGCAGGGTCAGAATTTGACGTAAATAACACAAAAGCATGGATCCATCCCATCTTGTTGCGTCAGTGGTATAATATGTAGTGTGGGGGATATTTTATATTATGAGCCGACCTGAGTAGGCTGTGGTGTCCATCCCTTCATGACCACAGTGCACCCATCTTCTGATGGCTGCTTCCAGCAGCCTAGCATAGCATGTCTCAAAGCTCAAATCATCGTAAACAGTTTCTCTGAACATGACAGTTCACTGTACCTCCACATTCACCGGATCTCAGTCTAATAGAGCCCCTTTGGGATATGGTAGAACGGGAGATTTGCATCATGGATCTGCAGCATGTGACAAATCTGTATCCGTGTGATGCTATCACATCACTATGGACCAAAAACTCAAAGGAATGTTTCCAGCACCTTGTTGAATCTATCCCAGAAGAAGTAAGGCAGTTCTGAAAGCTAAAGGGGGTCCAAAGCTGTATTAGCAAGATGTACCTAATAAATTGTCTGGTGAGCATATGTATGCTCCAGGGATGTTTAGGATAAGGCTATCACATCCTTAAACACAACAAATAATTATGTTCCACGAGAGGAGTCAGAAACATGCAGCCTGCAGGGGGCAGTAAACACTACCTCCTGTTACAGATGGCTTTAACGCCTCTAATCTACAGTGTTGCAAAAAAAAAATGAATGAATGACTGCATTATGTTAGAGCTGGTGCACCACACCAGGTCTAACATCATCATGCCATTATACAGTATGAATTATTCATTTTACATCATCTAACTTACTTGCTCATGTCAGTGACATTATCTGCAGCGAAGATGAAGCTCTGAAATTTCTGGTGGCGCATTTGGAATACGCTGGCAGGGAGGAAACACAAACATGAAGACTTAAACATGCAGAAACACACATTCACTTGTTTACTCTTTTCTAAGTAGTATTGAGACTGTTTTACACTTTTTCAAACAAAAATCACAGTTTTCTGCACAAGGCAAAGACAGATCGTCCACTGTGCACCGGCACAATAAAGTTTCTGTTTTAAACCGAGAGTCTAAAATGGCTTTTTTGTTATGGCACCACAATGTGATTAATCACTGGGTTCACTCTTACTACTTTCTCTTGTGCTCTCCGGCGCTCTCTATGGCATAGCTGGATATACTGAGCAGACCCTCTGCCTTCTCCTCCTGAAGAAAAAAACAAACAACAAAATACAATTTGAATAAAACATACTGACAAAATAGTTTAATAGTTTAATACTGCATCATATAGATCATGTGCCTTAGATAGAAACAAAACAATAAACAATCATATATGAAAATTCTTAGTGTTTATTGGGGTACATTTATTTATTTAGCTCACCTGTTGGCTCTTGTACCAGTAAAGGTGAGGCCCCTTGAGCACAAACCAGAAACGTTGCCACTTCTGCGCAACGAAGACACCGGTCTCCTTTCTTTTCTTCCAAAGCCAGCCGTCGCAGTCGGGATGACCCAAATCACGGCAGGACACACGACGCCGACTCAAAGCCGTCGTCATTCCTGAGAGAAAGAAAGGAAAAAGAAGTGAGATGAGGATCACGATGAGCGAACTGGGGACTTCTTGGCTTTGATTTGAGTCTTTATTTTACTTTTATGCACTTTTGATCAAACTATTCCAGAAAGTGTAAACGCACAGGAAGTGTTGCTGGTGATGCTGGTGCCCAGACATAACATATTATTGCCTATTATTTAGTGCAAAAACAGCATTTTATCCTCTACTGCTACATTAATACAACAGCAACCGAACCCTCTTTATCACAGCGCCTTACACTTTTGATCTCTATATCACACAGTTGAGTTAATTCAGTATCATCTACAAACCTTCCAGCGACCTCACATCTCTTCTCACATTTGAAACTATGTTACACAATCCACCTACTCCTCAACCTTACATACTGTACCCATCCTGTTTTCCACTAACCTTTGCAGGACTAGTTTTAGATACTCTTCAGCGTTTAAGTAGAATAAATTTCCCTCAGTCCAGATTTTGTTACTTAATTTGAAATATCATTGTATGGTGTATTGTATCTGTTTGGGTATATTCTTTCTTCTCCACAGTTGTTATTACTTAGCCTTAGTGTAAATAATAACAACAGCTAGTCTTTTTTATAACCGTTTTATATTCTTAAATAAATAATAAGCATTTCCTACTTAAACGTTTGCTCTGGTTCTAGTCTTGCAACACACATACATAAGCTTAAGACTTACTTACTGAGGCAGATTTTGACATTACAAAGACTCACTCAGGTACACTCCACAGTGTCTGTTTAGTTTAGTCCTGTGATAAAGAAAATCGTACCTTTTGTGGAATTCTTCTTACCCTCCTTGTTCCCCTGAAAAGATAACCAGGCAGAGATCATTCAGTGTTTAAAGCATAGTTTAATTCAATCCCCATCAGCTGCCTGGATTCTAACAAAATAACCTTCTCTGTTTCTCCTCACCGTCTGTCCCACCATATCAGGGCAGGAACTGATGCTAGCTCTTTCCTGTTTGTTTCTTAGAGGTGAGGGCGACCGGTCTCTCATGAAATTCAGGGAAAGCCTTGAACCACGCAAACTGCTGGACCCTGCTGGGAAACAAAATGAAGTTTATAAATAAACCTGCAGCTTTGTGCCTGAATTACATTGTAGTTTCTGTGCAGAAGGTCAAATGACAGTGAAACTAATACAATAACACGCAATGATAATACACATCGTGCGCTTTAGTCAACAGTTTGAAATGCTTCTGAAAAGGAAAACAAACACAGATACTGGCAATTATGTGGAAAGTTAATGTCTTGCAAATGTCTCTTACGTGGTCCCAAAAGCGCCCCCTGTTGGCTTAGATTTGAAGTAGGAGTCAGATTCTCCGGTTCAGAAGGTATCTCGGATTCTTCCTGTCCCATGGGCTGCTGTTGTACCTCTGGCCCTTGAACAGCTTTCCTGTAACAACATAAAAATATCAATCTAAGTATTTGGTTTCCTCTATGACAACATCTGATATTAGAGAATTAGACACCAATATGCACACAGCAGCGACAGAATGGTCATTGTTATTATCTTACTTTATAGTCACAGTTGTCATAGTGTACAGATATGAAGTAAAACCTGGAGCTAAAAACACAAACGAAACACTACAAAACTACAGGTTCTTAAGGAGGCTCACTTAAAGAGATGAAATATGACTTCATTTGCCAGTTTCTCCCTTTTTTCTTAGAGTTTAGCTGTTGTGTGTCAGAATGTGTCAGAATTATTTACAACCACAAGGCACCATCATCGCCCACTCCATCCATTTGCTGGCGTCCGCCTGCTCTTCATTAGCTCTCGCTGTCCCTCTTTGCCTCTTCATCACTCTTTTTCCTCCCTTCTACGATTTTTCTTGTTTGCGTCTTTCCAAACCTCCCTTCGTCTATTCATCTTTCTCCTCATCTCTTTCTTTTTACTTGTTTCCAGTCAGTCGTGGGGTGCGAGCATGCACAGTGGAATTTGTGGCATTTGCAGTGTGACCTCATCAAAAACCTACCGGGTGCTGACAGATGAACAAGGTCAGAAGGGTTTCAGTGAGGTTTAGCTCTACTGAACCTGTGTAACTTTGTGAGCCAAAGCAGTATCCAATCTGTTCTTACTGCATTCTGCATGCATGTAGCAATAGATAAAATGATGACAAGTTAGCTGTTTTTTGTTTTGTTTTGTTTCATTTTTTAGGAACTTTTTTTTTTTTGAGAAAATAGCATGGCAAAACCATTTGTAGGATGTGTCAGCTGTATGCACAAAATGCAAACTTTTTGCCATAAAACACAAACAACACAAACATCAGGTTCTAACTGTTTAACATATACTGGAAAATACTGAAGTACGGCTCTCAGGCATTCTGTATTCCTTTCAAATAATTATGCTCAACTTTTCTGAGTATCAGTGCTGAACAAAACATAAATCTTTACTCTGTTTTTATGTATTTATTTTTTATTTACTCTCTGTTATGTTTGGCTTGGCCCAGATGTGAGGATCAGGGTAGTTCTCTCTGATATCTGGTTGCTTTTGTGTATTTTGTTTTAGTAAGTAACCTGCTTGCATGTGTCAGTTCATGTTCATGCAAATAATCATTTTATTTTTTTTTTTTCATTTATCATACGTAGCACTTAAAATGCTCAGATGAGTTTCAGGCAGATGTTCATGTTTAAAAGATTCTGCTTGTTCAAAATGTGCAACACATCTGGGATTTGGGGTGATTTTTAAGGATTGTGTATGTCTAAAATGTGTTCCTAAGGCTGACTGGAAACCAAAAGGTTCTTAATCCTCCTGGGATCCTGTGCTTTCATTCCGGGATATTACATTCTGGCTTTCTACACCCTATTTTTCAGTCTGCTCAATAAAGTGTGGGAGATGGAAACTTTATTGTGTTATGCTATAAAATAAACTCCCCATAAGAGGACATAGGTCTTTTTTTTTTAATTACTTTCTCTTCAAAGGTGGTGCTCAGATTTTATAGTCACTGGGTCCAACTAATCCCAAACATCCACCCATCCATGCATTTTCTTACACTTTTCCAGGGCCAGGTCACAGGGGCAGCAGCCTAAGCAGAGAATCCCAGAACTCCCTCCCACCCGCCACCCCCTCCAACTTATCCGGGGGAACACTGAGTCATTCCCAGGCCAGCTGAGCAATATTATCTCTCAAGCATGTCCTAAGTCTGACCTCTGGGCCTCCTCCTAGTAGAATAGAGGTGCCCAGGAGGCATCCTAGTCAGATGCCTGAACCACCTGAACTGGCTCTGTTGGATATGGATGACTGGTGGCTCTACTCTGAGCCCTTCTTGAATGACTGCACCCTTTAACCCCATCTCTAAGGCAGAGGCCAGCCACCCTTTGGAGGAAGCTCATTTCCGCCACTTGTATCTTCGACCTTGTTCTTTCGGTCACTACCCAAAGCTTGTGACCATAGGTGAGGGTAGGGACGTAGATTAAATCAACAGCTTCACTTTTACAGTCAGCTTCCCTCTTGCATCTGCATCACTACACCCACAGCCCCAATCAGTCTGTCGGTCTCTCCCTCCCCCTCCCCCTCACTCATGAGAAAACCCCAAGATACTTAAACTCCTCCACTTGGGGCAGCAAGTTCCTTTTCGGGCTAATTCCAAACTACTAGGAGAAATAAAAAATGCATACCAAGCATGAGCTCTGGTCTCAGGAGGTGATGATTAGGTTAAACTGTACAAAAATAGTGGCTAACAACTGGGAAACATCCTATCTATCATACTATCAGAAATCTTTTTTTTCTTCTTTTTTCTGTACCTCTGTGTGCACAACATCAGAGGATGGGAGGCAATGCTGTGTGTGTGTGTGTGTGTGTGTGTGTGTGTGTGTGTGTGTGTGTGTGTGTGTGTGTGTGTGTGTGTGTGTGTGTGTGTGTGTGTGTGTGTGTGTGTGTGTGTATGTGTGTGTGTGTGTGTGTGTGTGTGGCGGAGGTAATTAATATCAACACAAACAATTCAGTGGTAGTAAAAACACATAATTCATAACCATATTTTGGGAGGAAAAAAATGCTGTCAAAAAAAAGACCCACCCTTCTGGGAGGCATTGTTGCCTTGCTGACTAATGTTAGAGCATCTTCAAAGTTTACCAAGGGTTGCAAATACATGTGCTCTAAATATGTGGGGAGGGCAGTGTGGGATTCCCCATGCATCCCCCTGAAATCTACACCTATCATCTGTGCTGTATTCTAATTCTATGGAGATTGGATTTCTTCTTAATGTTTTTTTTAGATACTAGTGTCTAGTTTTTAGTAGTCAGCTGAATCAAACACAAATAGTTATTAAAATTCTAGCTTATTAATGTAAAAACTCACCTAAAAGAGAAGGATCTGACAGATGCTGTCACTCTATCAAGTATGGAGTGCCGTGGATTGCCCTCCTCGTCCTTTTCTTCTTCCTCCTCTGACTTTTCTTCTTTGCTGTCTTCTTCTTTCTAAAAACACATCAGTTTGTGAGTGTGCATGTTGAACTGTCTGTTTGTAGGTTATTTTGCATTTAGGGGTCAGCAGAGGGTTAAGAAGCTGGATGTCACTGTAGATTGCAACACTCTCCTAGGCTCCTCCATGTGCGTGCTCTGTAGCTTAGCAGATGAGATGACAACACAAGCACACGTAGACTGCGTGCACACAATGCTACACGCACATCCTGTGAAGCGCTTGCAAAAAGCAGGGCATCTATTGAGTGCAATATGGAGTTTATACACTCAGCTGATTCAAATCTTCTAATGTTTTTCTCACCCTATGTCGCCAGCTAGATCTGAGATTAGCAGGGTAATGGTCACAAGGGGGTGTGAAATGCTCGGTGCATGTGTGTGTGTGTGTGTGCGTGTTTATATCAGATGCAGTGAGTAATTCAGGGTGTTGTTCAAAGACAAACACCAGTTGGCATAGTAACTATTGAGTGTGTGCAAGTGTTTATGGAAACAGATCCCAAATGAGGTTAAACGGAAATCAAAGAGGGGATTCTCATAAAAGAATCCCCTGACATAAAACAATCCCGTTTCTAAGACAGGATTTGATGCTTGACTGTAACCCATGGATGTAATGGTCCTAAACTGAACTTAAACAGTAGACAGTGAAAAGCAGAATATTGTTGGCTTTGAGGTTCCTTCTATTAGCTTCACATATCTCATATAAAAAAAATGAGAATGAACAGGGAGAAGAAAAATGCAATTTCTTAAAAATCATCCACTCCCTGGGAGGGCCTACAGTGAGTAATTTCAGATAATGGCATTCAGTGATTAAACACTCATCCTTTTCTACTGTTCTGAGAAAGCAAGCATGTTACAATCATTTGCTTGTAAAAAGCAAAACAGCTTGCATATGAACAAGATTCAATCCAAAAAGGGAAGAATAATGTCTGTAGCATATCTACATTCATTTTCAAGGCTTCAGTTTCGAGGCTACGTGAGGACAGTTAAGTCAGGAGATTGTCTGAGGTTGGTTTTTCTCACATGTAGCACACAAAGGGAGATATTTCACATCAGACACATTCTGACTACTCCAACTATTCTGTCTCACTTAGGTGAGGCTAGTTAGTGCCTGGGTAGAGTGTACAAGAGGCAGGACATGGTGACACCCACTGGCTGTGCAGTCACAGGACAATTACCTTCTCTATTCTCACAGAGGCTCAGTCAGAAATCACACAGATTTCACACCAACTGAGCTAGACATTTGTATTCTCACATACAGCTCCTGCAGGTAATGTCAAGGGCTGCAGTGTGAGTGTGAAAGAAATGGAAGTGCTAATCAAAAGGCAAAAATGGACCAGTGTTATCAGCATCATTATCCAGTGAAGACTATACATACACAAACCAAATTATGTGGAAAGAAAAAGTACCAGCTATGTGTAGTAAAAAAGAAAATATATTTTTAAAAATTCACAATTTTGAAGAAAGCCAATACAGTTTGTGGAGTGATGAAGTGAGAGGAGGAGGACTTTAACGAGCCCTGACCTGTGCAGAGGAGAGCTGGACTGAGTATTTGTGTCGCACTGATCCAGGGATCGTCTTCAAGATGAGAGTCACTCCACTGGGACTCTCACGCAGCTTCTTCACGAGGTTAGCTCTGCTCCAGCCCACCTGAGGCAGCGACACAGATGATTATTTCAGTGTGAAGGTTATTGCACAAAACATTCAAAGCCTTTGCAAGAAGAGAACTGTCTCGGACTAACAGGACCACACATATGTAGTGCAGAAAAGCAGGCTCTTAAGCGCTGCATGTACGGTATCACTCACCACTATCTGATCATTTACTTGAATTACTTCATCACCAGCCAAGATCTTTACGTAGGCATCAGTAGAAGGCTGCAATATAAGTGAAAATCAACACAAATAAGAAACCCAAGATAGTACAATACAGTAAGAAGATTTCTGAATAATCCAATGATCTAAATGCACATACAATCAAATTTATGCAAAAATCCAGCATTGCTCACTATGACTGAATCAAACACTAAATATTATATGTGACTGCAACCATAATATGGTAAATTTGACACTAAATGGGACAAAAATGAAGCAAGGACTTTGCTAATCTACTGATAGTGAAGACTGATACTGTAATTATAAGCCACGGCCCTGTCTGTGCAGGGCAGTGCATGGATGCTTCCCATAGCCATGCAGTTTATCTGTATTTGTGGACAGTGGACATTTCTCTTATTAACAGTCAGCCACAGTAATGCTACTGATAGCGGGGGAGCCTTTGTGGTTGACATCATGGAAAAATAGCATCTTCATCTTTCTGCCCCCAGGAGAGCTACACTCGCTCTCCTTTCACAAACTCTTCTTATTTTCACTCATAAACACTCCCTCATGCATTTTATAAGCCCCCAATTCGAGGGATCTTTGGCTTTCTCAGAAATTCATGCATCTGTGCCGTATCCATTAAATGATCTTATTTTCCTGAGGGAAGCTTTCATGCACATCAAAAGCCAAATCATTATATGTAAAGCTAATGAAATCCTCTTTTAATGTAATGCACCACATGTACTAGATTTCCCTGTTGTTCTGTCCAGTTTCATATTCGGCTACAGTGGGTATTTAATTAAATACATGGCAGACGACAATTACATTTAATATACGTAGAAAAATCTTGGGAGTCATAATGTGTTATAAACTTGTTTACATCCAATCTGCAGCATTTGAAACAAGCAGCTGTGAGTAAATATTCAAAAATAAACAGTATGCAAGTATTTACAGGACGAAGATTGAGGTTTCAGTTTTAGCAGTGGTCAAGGAGAGGAAGATAAGCCAGCAACTAAAAATAATGCCTCACACAAAGTATTTTGAAGGGGATTTCTGCCTAGCAGAGAAAAAAATGTTTCCACAATAAATTGATGAAAAATGTAATTTCATACTTTATACAGATGAGAGGCCGATTTAACAGATTCAACATGCAATTTTAAAAAGTATGTTTTAGTGTCACATGAAAGTGGATGCATTTTTGAAAAACAGCTAGAAACAATAAAGGTCATGGTGCTCACTTTTTATTTTTGCTTTTCACGACTGAAAATGTACTTCCAGTTCCTTCTAGATACGAAACTCAGAAACACTATTGCTATGTCTGTCCTAAGCAGAACAAAACCTTCTGATAGAAGAAGTGCAAATGAGCAAAAGGTGTCAGCTCCTACAAAAGAATGACAGAGCTGATTTACAAAGTTACAGCCTAATGTATAGTTAACATAACGACCCTTTTAAAGTAATAAATCATTTCTGCTGATTTTCCCTGCAGTTCTACCCAGTTTAACAGTCGCCTACTATATCTGAAGGCATTTTAACTGAGCTGGCTGAGGAATACAGAGACAAACTGTTGAGAGGTCAACACATTTCTTAATCTCTTAAAGTGTTGTTCCCGCTCCACTTTTTTATCTAAAGTCCTAAAGAGAGTTGTTTTTAATCAGCTACACACTTGTTAAACTGACTTTGATATTTATGGAAAAATTAAGTCTGGTTTTAAGTCTTGAAAAATCATAGCACTGAAATGGCCCTTTTAAGAGTTCTTGATGATCTTCTTTTAGCTGTTGATTCAGGAAACTCTATTAGTACTTTTAGACTAACAGCTAGCTTTTGACACTGTCATTCTATTCTTTTATCTCATCTTGAACAGTGTGTGAGCATTAGAGGTATAGCTCTGTATTGGTTTAAATCCTGAGTGACAGATGTTTCTCTGTTATAATTGGTGGATTTTCTTCTTCTGTGGACTCTCTCTCTCTCGCTCCTGTGGTGTACCTCAAGGGTCTATTTTGAGCCCATTACTGTTTTCTTTATATATGCTGCCCCTGGGGTCAGTTTTAACAAAATATAACCTGTCCTTTCATTGTTTTGCTAATGACATCCAGATTTATTTTTCTATTAGATTTCATAGGAAAACCTGCAGTTTATTTAAACATTAATTTTTTGATTCATAAAAAAATTCATTCATTAATTTTTTTTTTAAATTTTCATTGATCCTTTTTAAGATTCCTAATGGTCTAGCAACACTACATTTGTCTGATCCTATTTATGTTTAAAATCCTATGAGAGCATTGAGGTATGCTAATCAGTTGATCCTGAATATTCCAAGCTTTAGATGTAAAAATAGAGGTGAACAAGCTTTTTCAATTGTTGCCCTGAGTCTCTGGAATTCCTTACCATTTCACATTAGAACTGCACGAACTGTTTCTACTTTTAAGTTTTTGCTCAAGAGTTCATTTCTACTCTCTGGCCTTTTGAAGCTAAAACTTGACATCTTATAATTATTTTTGTTTTGTCTTTGGCTGCTTCCGAAGCACTTTCGCCAACTCTGGTTATTTTAAATATGCTACGGTATATAAATTTTACTTGACCTTGGCGTGCTGGTTTGAATTTCAAGATGA
>VUQJ01000744.1:13129-23725 GCA_015108635.1 Andinoacara biseriatus
CTCATGTGATTGATTATCCTGCCTGTCTTGTCTGTGGCATTTTTTGAAATGTAATCTCTTTGAACAGCATGGAAGGTTTTGAGACCCCAGAGACTCTCCTCCCACCCCCTCCCTCCCAGCCATGTCTGTCCTGGCTCTCGGTGTATCCTCGCTCATATTGTATTTGCATACCTTTGCTCAGGCTTCCTAGGAAATTGAATTCCCTCTCTTCCTGCGAAACTCTCCGCGGGATTAAACCGTTACTGTGTGATTTACTGTAACCTTGCTATATACAGCGTCACCCCTACGTGATTGATGCGCCAGCTGAATCTTTTGTGCAGTGCCCATTGTCACGCAAGCAGACGTTTGATTTTGCTTACTGTGCAATGACAACAGGACTTAATGCCGTGGAGGATGTTTGCTCTGTGGCTTTAGGAGGCTGAAAAAAAACTGCTGTTCTTCTAGTCCAGGACAGATCAAATAACAGGAAGCTGGATTGCAAAGTATGATAATTGTGTGATAGTTGTGCAGACTTTTGCGTACCTTCTTTTTATTTTGAAGGCTACCAAAGCACATTAACCTTTTTTTTTTTGCTTTCTACATGCATATAAAATGACACACACACGGAAAATAGCTTTGCTTTCCCCAAAACTTCCATAATTTCTGGTGCTTTATCTTTTGATATTAACTTGTGACCGACTAAACCCGCTGGCGTTTGGGTTTAATCTTGTACTTCCCGTGGCATCACGATTCCCCATCTCGGATATTTCCCACCAATGGCAACGATGGCTACGACTATACCAAAACAACATGGAAGTCCGTCGTAATAAATTGAAATGATCCTTTAAAGCTTCCGCTCTGACGCAATCCTCAACAGTGACAGCTCCTCATTTTTCTTCCTGCGTTCATGTGTGTGTGTGTATGCCGCTACATAGCAGATGATAAATGAGCGCAGCAGATCCTGAGAGACCTCGCAGAGGAAAGAATAATGGGTATTTAAGCACACTTGTAAATTACCAACACATTTGTCTTAGGCTGTCCCCTTAGGGATGTCTTACAGCGCAGCACACAAAGTATATAAAGCTCACATGCATCTGTTCCACATAGCCTTATTGGATCTGCTGACATCACTTAAATACAAACTGTCACGCCATGTACCATAATTCACACTTTGACAAAGCGCATAAAGCAGTGTTTGCACCTGCATGCATGCGTGCATATGATAGAGCCTGGCTCGGCAGGTGTGCGGCAGGTCATGCAGAGTGCACGCTGATGTTTATCTCTAAGTACCACAGACAGGCATGCTGGACCGCCTGGTGGGAAAATGGGATTACAGCTATCTGTTCCTCTGCGGCGTGCTGTGCGCCAAGCCTGTGATTTTTACAGTTACATATTTCCATCAGCCGCACACATGCTGCCTGCCACTTAGTTATATGCAAAGGTATTTGACCCAGTGAAATGGCCGGTCATGTGACTGAAAAGAAGCGGCTGGATCGCAATCAAATGTCTGTTTATTTAGTGACAGCTTTATTATTTTTCTCCAGTATGGATCTAAGCACGAATCTAAGGATAAATAGGGCACAAAACTTCTCAGTTCTGAACTTAATGACTTTGCTTTTACTTGCAGAGCTGAGACTCGTTTTGAATGGTCTGCCAAAGTTGGGATCCCTGCACAGCTTTGTGTTCCTCCGGCCGTAACCTGCGGAATGGCTTCCAGAGAAGCTGGAGTGCTCCAATTCATCATCATCCTTCATAAACAGCCATTAATGTTAATGACAGGTGTCGTGACATGTTTACGGCAGAATTATGTCTGCTTTACAAGACCGCTGTCAAGTCAGGTTTTACAGCTGGGGGAGGTAGCGAGGGGATGGCTGGCAGCGCGGCCAAGCGGCTCTGGGATGTTACTCAAACACACTCACAAATAAAACGAGAGCACAGTGTTTGGCAGGGAAGTCGGTCTGTTTGACAGGGATAGCCATCAAACCTTCTCATTAAACTCTCTGGATCCAGGCTCCCCAATGCCCCTGAGAGTTTTTATAGGAAAATCACTATTCTCAATTTGCTGGCTTTTATGAAAGTGCGTCCCAGGTAGTGGCTGTGGATCTTGGTGAGGTTTAACCACAGAGCCTCCCTCCCTCCTGCTTTATGGCGCGCTGTAAAGCTGCTGGCAGGCCGACAGTAGCAGTATCTTTTTATCCGGCTGCTAATTTAAGGAAAGGGATTAGGGTTGTAAATAACATTCATGGTGTTGGCTTTTTCCTATTTGCTGATGGTGAGAAAGGGTTTGGTTTGAGGCATGTGCCTCATACAAAATGTTATAGCAGTGTTCTTATTTTACGCTAGCTGTGTTTCTTTTTAACACTTTACAAGAGGTTAAATTGCCATGCATAATAGATTTAAAGGTTTCTTTATATATTTCACTATTGGTATCGCCAAAAAATACTATACCGTAATTGCTTTTTGTGTCATTGGAAGGTACTAATTAGCAAATTAATAATGCTTTCTATATTGAGTAATAAGTGGCTTATTAAGTAATAAAAATGTTCCAGTCCACCATGGCAACAGGGCAGAATGTTCATTTTAACAGTGGCAAAATGGTAGAATGTTCACGTGTGTGCGTGTGTGTGGGTTTTAGGCCAGGGTGGGGTGCCTAAAAATGTGTATGATTACACCTCACAAAGACCTCACGTCTCTCTGCAGTTTTCTCCAATAACCCAACCCTAGAGACTATGTCAGCAACCCACGTAAAATTAATAAATCAAACATCAGTAAGTTGCTGCAAGTCAATTTTTTGATCGTTTGCATGAATTATTTAAGGTTTGATTGGTTTGATTGAGGAGTTTCAGTCAGAATTTATAGTTTATCATAGTATAGAAACAGCAGACATATTTAGTTCCACCGCTATAGTTAAAAAAAAAACATTCACACATTTTTACTAATGGCAGAATGACTTTTTTACCTCCGAACATTCAGAGGGAAGGCTTTGAAGACGATCTGTCTTGAAATAGCTCATCCTTGAGTTGAAACAGAAGCTGTGTGTCACTAGAGGTTGAACACGCACTGCCCTCCCCTGCGCCCTGGCAAGCACTTTACAAACAAATGTAAGCAGTTTTATTGATAG
Source organism: Andinoacara biseriatus (assembly GCA_015108635.1). Lineage (NCBI taxonomy): Eukaryota > Metazoa > Chordata > Actinopteri > Cichliformes > Cichlidae > Andinoacara > Andinoacara biseriatus. The sequence continues at coordinate 16,230 of VUQJ01000744.1, forward strand.
GGTAATCCCAGACTGATTAATGGCCCAATAATCAGCCGTAACCTGCAATAAATCAGCTGCTGATCAATACTGGTTGTGCTCTGGAGCCGTGGCCAGATCATTACCATGTCACCGTATATCTACCATTAGCACAGGAAGGCTGAGTGCTAGAGGGAGGAAGAAGAGTGGAAGAAAAAGTGCTTCCTTTCTAATGTGTTGGAAATAGGATTGATAGAGAGGTCCTTTTTTTGATTTCATTTGTCTGCTTGGTCGCCTCCCTCCCTCTCTCCCTGTTCTTCTCAGTGTGATTAATGACTGTACAGCAGAGGCAGTGATAAAGATGGAGAGGGCAGAGCAGGATGTTAAATTATGATAATGACAGTGCAATTAATGACACTGAGAGACATTATTCTTCAGCCTTTTGGCACCTCACAGCTGCCAGGAATGCTGAAGATGTACAGTGACCTCATGCTGTTATTGTACCAAGAATCTTGATTATTTGACTATCTGAAGATTTTTGTTTTTCACTGGTGTGAACCTGTGCGTAGTGTTACAGGTGTACATGTGTGTTTGACTTGTAGCCCACTTGTAGTCGAGTATTTTCTTAGTTTGTTACTTCTCACTGTCCAGCCGATATGTACATATGTGTGTTGCATCCATACAGTTTCTGAACATAGCTTGCTAGCCAGGCTAGCATTAGCCCGGTTAGCCCTCCCTGTCATCTATATAAGATTATAATGGGCTTCAAAAGCTAACATGGCAGTGGCCAAAATGCTAGTGTTGTAGGCGCTGCCAGGACCTGCTGCTGGGACAGTCTGACCTCACCAGCTATTCCCGTCCTTACCTCAGCAGCTCTTGTCGCCTAGCAGCACAGCTGTGGAAAAAAGTTGTTACAATGGAGTCCACACTTTTGCTCTTTTTAAATTTTTTTTTTATTCATTTAATCCCTGAGGAACTACAGTATCATAGCAAGTTCATCAAGGAATAAAGGTGAGCCAATGATTCATTTCCAAATATATTGCAAAATGTTTCTTACCGATTGCCCAGCATGTTATCCATCTCATCACCCTTTGATATTTCTTTTTCTTCTGATGAATTTAGATTTGACCTTTCTGATGGGTCTGAAAGCTGAAAGCTTACAATTCTCGACAAAGTCTCCCGACGAGGCAGACGAAAGATGCGAGAACACAAGAAACTTCCACAGAGATGCTGAAATCTGTCTTTGTTGTAGGTCAGCTGTGTAAGAATTTTCAGATTCACTTGGGATTAAGATCACAGAACACCTCCATCTCAGTAACAGCCTTTATTTAAATGTGTTTTCTTACAGTGAACAGCAACAAGCTTTTCATCCACAGGAATGAAACGTTGACTTGCACATGCTTTTTTGCCCATTAATGTGGAGTATGTGGAAACGTTGCATACCTGTGCACTAGGAAATGTGATGGTACTTCCCGAGAACAGGAAGAAAAGACCTTTTGTTTCGTGAGTTTGGCTGGGTATAAAGAAGTTATAAAGAGAAAACAACCATCCATCCCACGGAGAAAATGAGATTTGAGTGCTGACATTTGCCCGGTTTGCCACAGGTTTCATTCAGGAGCCATGCGAGCTGAGGGCTTGTCAGGTCTGGTGTTTCTCGTGCTAACGCATGAGCATGATCACAGCAAAAAATAAAAATGAGACCGCTATTGACAGTTATTCTTGCTGTCACAAAGTTTAACCAGTGTCTGTTTTTTCTGGATCATTGATGAACCACGTGTCATTTTGCTGTCGGCTCTGTTGGCTTACAGCAAAGCCATCACAGGAGGCGATGTGAGCAGACCAGCTGAAATGGATGCACCACATTCGAATGAAGTGTCCCTTGAAATCAGAGATGAGATTAGAGGTCAGGATTTGGTCAAAGCACGTCCCAGATCCGTAGCGGAGCTGTTTGCTGTGACAGATGGAGAGGATCAGTGGAAAGGGAGGGTCACCAAGCAAGGGAGAGAAGAATCAAATCAACTAAGTGAACAGAGGAGAGGATAGGCCAGGGCAAAAGGAAGTGAAGATGACAAGGTGCGTGCAGAGGAAGAGCATGTGGGGAGATAAGATAGTGCAGACGCGAAAAGGAAGGGGAGGACGGAGAAGAAGAAAGGTAATTTGAGAGAGAGAGAGCAGTAGAAGAGGTTGAGGCAAGGCTGACAGTGGGCCATTCATCCTCCATGCTAGAAGAGACAAACTGCTGGCAGAGGAAGACAGGCCCCATAAATCACTTGGCAGCGCACACACATACACACAGTAAAACACATTCATGGCCACACAAGCACAGAAACCCACATGTGAACAGAGAACTCACATCTCCTACAGCTTATTTCAACCACATCTGTCTCTTTTTTTCCTTTCTGACCATCTGGGTGTCTCTCTGGTGCAGTCGTGGAAAGAAACTCAGTCTTTTTGTGGTTTTGAGGTACTTTATTTGAGTAAAGTAGAGCACTACGAGACATTTAAAATTTTTCAAATTTAAAATGTCTCATAATTTAAAACCAGAAGTATATTAGGTTATGGGCAAACAAAGAAAAACAATTAACTCACAAATATTGATATGAGTATCTCAGATTTACAGAGTCTGCTACTGACTTTGTGTCAAAATGCAATTACACTGGAATGCAGCATAAAAGTAAAAAGTTAATTTAGGAAGCAGGTGGCCAAAAAATATGAAACTCATTGCTCGTCACATGAGAGTAGGAACAGTCTTCTCACTTAACTCCCAGTTTCTTACCCTGTTTTCCAAAATGTTGAACTGTCCTCAACAATAGTTTGTTTGCTTTTTTGTTTTTACGGTTTTATAATACTTTTGCTTGAAGGATCCTAATGCTTCTTCCAGCACTGCTTTGGCAGCTCTATTTCTGTTATAATTTAGAAGTGCGGAGGGAAAAAGAAGTTGTAAATATTCCTGTAACCTTTTGGATTTTCCACTCACAGTCGACTAATCCTTAGCTGGTGGTGATGTGGCCGGGCTGTTCTTCCCCCCCGTCTCTGCGGCCAAGGCCAGCAGCTCTCTGACTGATGGACTTTGTCTCTGTGGGTTCTGTCACTCACAAACCTCCCGCTTCCCTCCTCCGCCCAGTGAGGGTGAGGAGTGCCAATTCCTCTTCGCCCAGCCCTGACCTCTGCGCTGACACGCACGGCGTGTTTTGACAACGGGCCACATGCTGACCACGGCCGCCGGGCAGGTCAGGGAGTGGCTGCTCTTGTGTTTTCACTGGAGGATGTTCATTTTGTTGTTATTTCAGTAATTAAGGTCAGACCTTTTAGACACAATTAATGACACAGGGTGAGGATTGTGACTTATTCAACAACTTCATGTGTGGCTGACACACACACACACACGCACACACACACGCAGGCTTGAATCAGATTGTTAGAGTAATACTGTGAGACAGGTTTAACTCCACAGAATATACCAGATGCTGAGTGTGGTGGTGCAGGAAGGTCGAGAGATCAGAGGAGGGGCTGAAATGACGTGCAAAAAAACCCTTCAGAAGGCATTTAAGACTTTGGAAATACCCTACTTATCCTGGTGAGCTATAATGTTAGTATTCATCTTGACAGATTTTTAGACTAAATGCTTCTTTGGTTCCCAAACACAAAATGAACTGTAGCTCCATCAAAATCGAAAAAGTCCAAGTACCTCGAGTAAAATAATCAGTGTGGCTTCCAAGCGTCCATCAAAAGGAGGATGCACAGGGTTTATCAGTGTTAGAAGTTAGCAGTACATTAGCTGGATAGTTCACTTTTAAATACAATATACGATGTTCTGACCAAAGTGTTTTTTTTTATTTAAACAAAACAAAAAACGTACAGCTCTTCTATATCACTGAACATTGCGGGGTTACTGAATTTGTGCTTGTTGCCTTATACTGATTTCCTAACGTGTGGCTAGCTACAGCATTAGCACTTGGCAAACATAACCACATCAACACAGGGAAGATGTAGGATGGCGATTAAATTGTTCTCAGGGTTGAGATTTTTCAATCAGCAGACACAAATGGCGTCACATGAAAGGAAGAAAACACAGAAAACAGATAAAACTTTGGCAAAGAGAGTGTCTGAGATTGCTGTTCATGAATATATTGCTGTTGTGGTTTGGATTGCTCTCAGTGAAAACAGCATGAACCTAAGCTTAATATTATTGGCAAGTTGTTTTCTGAAGCATTAAAATATTTGGTGTGGGACACTGTGAGCCCAATAAAAAAACAAAAAAAACAAAACTTGTGAGCTATTAAAAACTGAGCTGGAGGATATGCTACACATGAATAGTACTGTAGATGCCTAGAACGATAACTGAATATTTTTCTTGTGCCTATTCAACAAACACGAAAAACCAGCATGTTAAAAAAGATGTAAGGCAGGAAACAGGGTAGCTGCCGTGTAGAGTTATGCAAAACCAACCTTAATTTCATGGCACTTTGTGGAGAGGCAGTGTAGATCCAGATCACTTTCTTGTGTAAAATGTTCTCTCAACACAGCATAACAAAGGCTGTAAATTCAGAGTATGGTGCCTCTCACTGTAACGGCGTGCTATAAATCATTAGTGTGACACGGGTCATATGTAACCCTAAACACACCAACTCTGTAGGCATCAGCGAGGAGAGTGAATTACATTACCAATGCTGCAGTAGAGAAACAGTAGAGGATGATACACTGCGCGTGTGTAAGGAATGAAGGTAAAATATAGGAGAAGTTAGAAAAGCTGCAAAACCAAAATATATTTCCCTATAATTAAACAAACAGCGTCTCATGAGACCAAACAACAAACAAAACATCGAAATCCCATTAATACCTCAGGGCATTTTATACAGCGCAGTCTCATAAATTGAGTTTCATGTGATCTATCTTTTGTTTTTCAGCTACATGTGGATGCAGCCTATTTTTAAACACACCAAGGAAGCTGCACTAAGAAAAAAACAAAAAACTTTGCACTTTGGGGTAGCTGTGGCTCAGGAGGTAAAGCAGGTTGTTTGAGATGATTTGAGCTTTGTGACATGGTGCGTTTTCCTGCCGGAAGCTGCCAAGATGGATACAATGTTCCCCCAAAGGGATGGACATGGTCAGCATCAATACCCAGGTAGGCCATGGTGTTTAAGTAATGTTCATTTAATACTAGTGGGGGCCCAAAGTGTGCCAAGAAACCATCCCCCACACCATTACACCACCAGCAGCATGAACTGTTGAGACAAGGCAGGATGGGTCCATGCTTTCATGTTGTTTATGCCAAATTCTGACTCTACCGTCTAAATATAGCAACAGAGACTGAGATTCCTCAGACCAAGCAATGTTTTTCCAATCTTCTGTCCAATTTTGGTGAGCCCATGCAAAATGTAGCCTCAGTTTGATGCTCTTAGCTGGCAGGAGTGGCTCTTGGACCTTTTCATCCGTAGGTGTACCGAGATGGTTTTCTGCATACCTTTGTTAGTTATGGTTATTTGAGGTATTGTTGGCTTTCTATCAGCACAAAGCAGTCTGGCCATTCTCCTCTAACCTTTGGCACCAAGAAGGCATTTTTGCCTAGAGACCTGCTGCTCACTGGACATTTTCTCCTTTTCAGACCATTTTCTGTAAACCCTAGAGACGGTTGTGTTGGAAAATCCCAGTAGATCAGCAGCTTCTGAAATACTCAGACCAGCCCATCTTGTACTAAAAACCATGCCATGTTCAGAGTCACTTAAATCACCTTTCTCCCCAATTCTGTTGCTCACTTTGAACTTTAGCAGGTCATCATCACCATGTCTACACACGTACATGCATTGAACTGCTGCCATGTGATTGGCTGATTAGATATTTGCAATGATGAACAAGTATCTGATGAAGTGGTTGAGTATATTTCTTTGATTTCCCATGTCCCTTGCCACACTGCACCCTGAATCTTTCTTTCCCATTCAGTATTATTCTCTGTAGTTTTTCCACTTTGCCCTTTGCAGTTTAATTCAATCAATCACTTCGTTTTTTTAACTTAGGGGATATTGCCACTCTGTCAGCTTGCAGATGTGTGTTGTATTGCGTTTATGGAAAAAAGGGCCAGAAATACAAGCAGGACAAATTAGTGTGAGGCCTCATTTGGGGGAAAAAGTACCAATGAGAGTAGAAAGTTCTGTGGGTAATCTTTTAACAGAACACAAATTTATGAACACAGATGCAGCCAGCTCATTTCAATAATGATGACCGGTGCAGTCTACCAAGAACGCTGCACATTAGTGGGTCATATTAAACAGACATGATAAGAGGGTGAATAATCAACCAACAGGTGCAGGTTGTTACAAACACAATACAGTATTTTAAGTGTTTGTATCAGGAAAAAGGGAGGAAGTTCAGATCAAGGAAAGGCAGGGGAAGGATAATTCATATGTAATAGATTTATATTAAGTCAGAAATTGAGGGATCACGGTGGAGTATTGGAGCATGTAACAGCCTTACTACGGCTCAATCCTGACAGCTGAAGCTAGTGCAAAACCCTTAATAAATCTGTCCATGAAGGTATTTATCATACATTCCTGTATTTAAAACTAGTTGTTTCAAAACTAGTTTAGAACTATATTGTCGAGAAACAGCTGCTATGACTTTATCACCAAAACTATTTTGTATTGTGCTGAAGAGATATCACCAGGAGTTGAATTAGTCCTGGTCTGTACTGTCATGTAATGTCAACTTGTACCACTAAGCGGTGTAGTGAGTCAGTGTAATTTTTAGTTAATTTTTAGTAGCTTGTCTGGTTATGGATACCTTTTTATTTACAACAGCATCCTGGCAAAAGGGAAAGCCTTTTGAGAAAAGAGGGTAGGGCTAAAAATAACTCAAAAATAAATAAAAAGTGAAACACATCTGAAAACATCTCAACCAGAGCCTGACTGATATGTGATTTTTAAGACACAAAGACCAATTTAAAAAAAAATCCAGTATTCTCATATATTGTCCAATACGGTTTTATTTCAGCCAAACGAAACACCCAGATTTCCCCAATTTTTGTTAAGTGTAGTTATTTACTTGTTTACGCTCTGCGCTGACGCTGCTAGGATCAGCTGGTTGTTGGAAGTTGCAGAGTGCCCTCTGGTGGGCAAACTATGCAACATCAACACTCATAACCAGGTCAAAGGCTGTGTTTCCTGTCTCTTCTTTAATTTTTAAATTTCCATTTTTTAATGAATTATTAATGAGAGCATATTTCTCCCATATTGGCTTCACTTCATTGGCTCCCTGTTAAATCTAGAATAGAATTTAAAGTCCTTCTCCTCACGTACAAAGTTTTGAATGATCAGGCCCCATCTTATCTTAAAGACCCCATAGTACCGTATCACCCCAATAGAGCACTTCGCTCTCAGACTGCTGGATTACTTGTGGTTCCTAGGATACTTAAGAGTAGAATGGGAGGCAAAGCCTTCGGCTTTCAGGCCCCTCTTTTGTGGAACCAGCTCCCAGCTTTGATTCGGGAGACAGACACCCTCTCTATTTTTAAGATTAGGCTTAAAACTTTCCTCTTTTGATAG
>VUQJ01000749.1:0-11338 GCA_015108635.1 Andinoacara biseriatus
TGGTCCTGGGCCGGTGGCCCAGTTATTATAGTCTTTTGTTTAGTTTTGGTGTTTGTTTCTGTGATCTGTGTTCCCTGTGTCCTCACATGTGTATGTTGCTTCCCCTGTGCCAGTGTCTCGTGTATAGTCTGTCTGCACCCTGTTAGGTGTTTCTTGTTTTTATTTTGATAGTCTCGTGTTCCCAGTGTGTTGTGTCTAGTTGTAGTTCCTGTTTAATTAATCTGATTTGGTCCTCCTGTTCTCCCCAGCCGTTTCCTGTTTTCCCTCATCTTCCTAGTGTATTTATTGTCCGCGTTTCTCTCTGTTCCTTGTTGCGTCCTCCCGTAAAGTCCCGTTTCGTGATGTGGGTTTTGTTCCCGTTCTCCCCCAGTGTCCTCAGTTTTGTATGTTATGTTTTCGTTTGCAATAAAGTCGGCTTTTGAGTTTAGTACGTCTCCGGAGTTCTGCATTTGGGTCCACCCTGCTCGCCATACCGCTCACATATGACAGAATATAACAAAAACTATTAAATAAAAAAAATTCAAAAACAAAAAGAAAAACACTTCATGTCACTATAAGTAGTCATGAAAACCCTGTCAAGCTTAGGATTTATGTGTATTCCGAGTGACGCTCATGAGGCTCTAGAAAGAAAAAAATAATAATAAAGGAGGTGACCAGAGTACCTGATCTTTTGGGATCAATATCCATGTCAATATCCTGAAATCTCTTTGGAAGTCTGACCACCGTGTCCCTCCAAGGATTCAAAACTGGAGCAGGTGCTGAAACAGGTTCCAGGAATTGTTCTAAGTCCATACTTCATGTAGACCTCCTCAGGTGATGTCTGTTACAGTTATAAAAATTGTCTTGATGGAAACACAAAGAGCCATGGCTCATTTATTATTATTCATGACAACAGCAGACTGCCAGCTACATATTGTGCAACTTCTTCTCCTGGTTAGAATTCAGGAAGCGGACAAGCTCCCATGCTGTATAAATGTCACTGCCTTGTTTGTAAATGTTGACGTTTTGACAGCATATGGTACAAAAAAAAGACATTATACTGGACTCGGGCGGCATGGCCTGAAGGTGCTGGAAAGCAATGTAAACATCTCTTGGTTAGATTTAGCTGTCTTTGTATCTTGATCCTTGATATGTAGCATCTGTGGATATTTGGATATCTAAGAGTAAAGAATAGCCTTTGACCTGTGATATCTGCTGCACCCTTCAGCCAGATAACTCTGAACTCAGAAATATCAAGAAACAGAAGATGCTCTTTTTTAACTTCTTTGAAGAAACTGTTGGCCTGTGGTTCATTCATCTGCTTAGTGCAGATGGCGTTTCCTTCAGTCTGAAATGTTCTGAAAAGCCTTCAGCTGATCCAAAATGTAGAGTACTGATGGGAAATAGAAACAGAGAGCATATTTCTCCCATATTGGCTTCTTTTCTCTATTTCTTTTCATTAACTTCTTTTTACTCAGGTGCCGGGTTTCTTCCTGTTAAAATGAAGTTTTTCCTTCCCACTGTCACCAATTGCTGGGTTTTCACTGTAATTATTGTTGGGACTTTACCTTATAACATAACGCACCTTTAGGTTTGTTGCAATCTGGCACTATATAAATACAATTGAACTGAATTTTCTCTAAAATGTGCAGACTGCTGAACACAGTTTTGCCTCTTATCATGCTATTTTTAATCCCCCAAACTCACAGTTTTTGCTTTTCTGTCTAATTTCATTCACAGTCTTATCAACAATAATTATGTCAGCCATGGTTAGCACCCAGAACTGATATCTTTCAAACTCAGTGATCCACTAGATGTATCCTTGAAGCCTGCACCATTGTAGCCACAGTCTCCTTTGCATCTGAAAAATCAGTACTAAATGTTTTGTAAACTTCTAATGGCTATTCATGCAGCACGTAGAATTAAAATGGCATTTTTTTTTTTACCTTTTCATTTGTCTCCTGCACCACCTGTGGCCTTGTAAATTTTGTAGATCATCTTCAGATTTCACTCGCATTGCCAAGCATTAGCAATGGCGGTTTCTTTCTTTGGAGAGTTTGTTTTTGTCAGTTCCAGCTCACATTAATATTCATGTAATGTCTAGCTCCAGCTGTCCTCTTTTGGAACCTTTTGGTGGCTGTGAATTAGAACGTGAACTCACAAGTTATCTCTTGTAGCTCATTTTAAAGTACTGAGACTAAGCCTTTTTATGATACCAGATAAACAATTTTTATAGTTTTTTGCACCAGAAATCAGACACAAAATGGCAACAAGATGCTGAATGAACATTTTAATCAATTGTTATTGCTGCCAAGCTGCACACATGACTGACACACTTGATGTAGGACTAAAATAGGGAATGCCATTAAATCCTCAGTCATCTGAGAAAATGTGTAAGTATACCCTCACAACTGTCTTAATCCCTCTTAGATTCAACAAGGTGCTGCAGACATTCCTCAGAGATTCTGATCCACAGTCACACAGCATCATACAGTTGCTGCAGTTGATGATGTAAATCTCCTATTCCACCACATCCCAAAGGGGATCTATTCTGCAGTGGGCATTTTGGTCATGTACCCAGGGGTCCACAGACAGCTGGAGTCCCACATAATAGGCAAATGAAGAAAAAAAAAAGATAACTCACCGTCTCTGGAGCTTGAACAAGAGAACTCACCCTAATTTTATTCTCTTAAACTTCAGCTCTTGAAGTCATCTATTTTCATCTGGTGACTGTGGAGGCAGTTTGAGTACAGTGAACTCATTGTCATGTTCAAGAAACCAGTTAGATATGATCTCAGCTTTGTGATGTGGTACTTTTTCCTGCTGGAAGTAGCCATTAGAAGATGAATACACTACAGTCATAAAGGGATGGACATGGCCAGCAACAATACTCAGGTAGGCTGAGACATTGAAACAGTCCTCAGGTGGTACTAAGAAGCCCACAGTGTGCCAAGAAATGATTCTCCACATTATTAGACCCATAACCAGCATGAAGCAGCCTGAAGGCTGGATGGAGCCATGTTTTCATGTTGTTTATGCCAAATTCTGACCCTACCATTTGTCGCAGCAGAAATTGAGACTCATCAGACCAGCCAATGCTTTTCCAGTTTTCTACTGTCCAATTTTGGAAAGCCCGTGAGAACTGTAGCCCCCCTCATATTCATATTTGACAGGAGGGGCACCTGGTGTGGTGGTCTGCTTTAAGATTCCATGTTTAGAGATGCTCTTCTGCATGCCTTTTTTGTAATTAGTGGTTATTTGAGTTACTGTTGCCTTCCTACCAGCTCAAAGCAGTCTGGCTAGTCACCTCTGACCTCTGGCATCAACAAGGTATTTTCACCCAGAGACCTGCTGCTCGCTGGATATGTTCTCTTTTTATGGACCTTAGAGACTGCTGTGTAGGAAAATCCCAGTAGATCAGCAGTTTCTGAAATATTCGCACCAGCATGCTCAAAGTCACGGAAACCGCCTGTCTTCCTCCTTCTGAAGCTCGGCTTGAACTTTAGCAGGTCTTCTTGATTCTGTCTACATGCTTAAATCCACTGAGCTGCTGCTGTCATGTGACTGGCTGATTCGATATTTGTGGTAACAAGAAGCTGCGGGAGTACCTAATGAAGTGGCTGGCGAGTATATGTGTTCTTGCTGAACTGAAACTGAATGATTTATATTGCTTGATTTGTGATTATACACCAGTTCACGTTTCATATCATATGTAAGAGGGATTCAGTTGTTTCATCTTGTGTTATTAGCATGAAAGGCATAACTTTACGGGATTAGGAGGTCTTACATCTTTTAAAGGAATTAGTCAAAGTATTTAGTGCTACCTTTATAAATCCAGAAGCCTAATTTGAATTTCATGGACAATTAAATTTACTGAAGAATTGCTAAAATGAATTACACAACATGACAGCGCCCAATAAAAGGCTGCTAATTAGGTCTATGAAATCAAAGGTGTAAACAATTCACCCAGTCTTTGAGAAGCATTAAAGTTATAGTAAAAATATGATATTGTGTAGATTACATCTTTAAGTACTTAGAGTTTGACTGCATGCAAACAGTTGGAACTTTGTTGAAAATGTTAAAGTATAAAATTTAAATAATATAATTTTATAAAAAGATAGAATAATATAGTGTGAGGCTATTGATTTCCTTTGTAGCCTGTAACTAGGCTCATAATGAGCTGCTTATAAGCTTATAAGGAGAACTGCCATGCTTGGAATAATATTAAGTTGATTCTGTTTGTGATTAGTTGCTGGTGCTCCAGTGTGCTCTATATTGCATTGTATTGCTCACTTTAGCCATCTCACCACAGACAAGTGACCCAGAAGCCGCTGCAGTTCCTGGAGCTGTCAGTGGATGGTTGACAGCAGTGAGAAACTCTGCTGTGAATCTGCCTGTGACGGATTTGTAACACTGAAAAGAAACACGAAAATCTTTTAGCAGTCATAGCTAATTGATTGTAATTCCTTTTGCGTCACTTGTTCTGTGTCAAACAAAGGACCTCATCACTCCTAAAAAAACTCTAAGTGCACCAAAGTAAACATAGTTATTTGTGTGACGCTTCTCTGAAGGTTGCCATGAGCAGTCCTGTCCCCTGAATGACTCTCGCCTCTTCTTAGTGTCCTCCAAGTTTACTCAACTTCTCTTTCTGCCAGCCTCCAGATGAACACACACACACACACACACACACACTCTCGCACTCTTACCTCCCCCTTTTCAGCCATGAGCCACAGATATTTGCCGGCTGGGAGAGGATTTGGCAGCATCCGGATTTAAAACAGCTGTGCCATGTGAGACAAATGGAGCGGAATGTATCCCAGAAATCAGATGATAATACTGTCGCACAGATGTGCCTCGACTTGATAATATGTCTGAGCACGTTTTTGCTAGACACAGTGACCTGTTATTTATAGATGATGGTCAAATGATTGTGAGACCTTCTTATATTTCTGTTTTAAATAACACCAATATCACTCAGTCCTTGCCTTGATAAAATAATTTGAGCACCATTTTGTATCTTTGTTTTAGCTGAAGGACAGCTACTTTCCAGAGTTTCCACGTTCACTATGAAATCAGCTTTGAGGAAAGCTATTTAATAACACCCATTCCCATTTCCAAATTCTTCAGGCCCAATATTTTTTTTAATTTTCACAACCTTGCAGTGGTTTTCAGGGGCCGTTAGAGCCTCGAAATCCATTTGTGATCCAAATTTAATTAGACTTTTACTATGCGTTCCTCACAGCTTTCACAATGGATAGTACCTAAATATAAGTTTTTGTGCAAGGATTCTTTCATGTTCTTTGGAACAAGCATCCATCCATTTAAACTTTGTCACATTCATGCACGTAGTACAATAGCAATAACAAAGAGCAGCTGATCACAGTGCCTCAGGCAGGCTGAATTTCTAGCATTTTAAAAGGGGTTTAATTCATAATACTAAAGTCTTATTTCAAAACTGCCATTTCTCTTTTCAAGAGCTTAGAGAAACTTAGTTTTCGTTCAGTTAATTACATTTTTAATTAGATTTTTAATCTGAAAAATATGTCTGGATTTCCAAAATAACCTCCAGTGTGATAAAATATGTTTCTGTTTTTGAAAAATAACAAATCCATCCAAATTGAAACTTTTGGCAGCAGAGAAAGCCTAATGCATTGCAGTCTATGTCTTATCAGTACTTCCCTTCACAATCCAGCCACTAGAAAAGCAGACCATAATTACACATACAGCCTCGTTTAATTTAACTTTTTACCTGTCTATTCTGAAATTGATTTCAGAGTTTAGGTGATGAATATTAAAGCTCATCTAGGATTTGCACCTGCAGACATTAATGGAATTTTAATCCCATGTGAGCTACAGGACAGTATGAGATCGCCGGGCAGCACTTCTGGCTCCACCGCAGGACTGAATAAGGATGAGGAGCAGCGTGTCAAAAGATACACTTAAGAAACACTTATAAACTTTATTTCAGGTCTTTTTTGTTTATTTTAAAACGCTCTTACATCCTTTTTGGTTTTTGTTTTTTTTTTGTTTTTTTATTATGCAATACAAATTACTTTCTGCCGTTTCTCAGAAGTTCGACGCCTAAGTGTGAGGCTCTGCTGACCTGCGCGCTTGGTTCTCGCAGTCAGGTGACCTTTAAAACCTTTACCAAAACATTTAAGATTGTGAGCATCATGGTTTCAATTCTGCTTTAACGATCCAGTCATCATCATTGCTTTCTGTTTACTGTATGTAGCAGGAAGGTTGTGTTGTTAGTCCTCTCTGTGCCTAAATCAATTGGCAAAACCCTTTGAGTCTAAAGCCAAGAGCCATATAAACCAAGTGTGAATTATTTAGAGTCTGAGATTTTCCTGTCCGTGCAAACACTGCAACAAATTTTGCTCAAATCCCATTCTTTTTTCTCATCTTAGTTAATGTAAGCTTTTTGCACTTTCCCCCTCTTTCTTTGACCCCTTTCTGAGTTGTGTGAAATCAAATCTTTGTTCTGAATAGAATTTGTGAAGACGGTAAGGATAAAACAACACCCACTGTCTCTGAATGCCACAATGATATAGGATTCTTTTTGTCCTCTCAGCCTCTTCCCCGCTCTCTGCATCACCATCAGATATTCTTTTATAGCAGTCTCAGAGGGAAACGGGAAGGGAGGCTGCGCACTGAGCATTGACCCACACTGAAAGCAGACATCCTCCTCTCTACCCCTGCTCTAATTCCTAATTTTACCCACAGTTGTGTGCATGTACACACACATGCAGCTCAAAGTATTCACACACTCTGCTGGTCACGGTGCTTTTTTATTCACCACAGCATTCATCACACAGCAAACCACAGTGATGGTTTACTTTGTCTGTTTCACACTCACCTGTTTGAAACTGGGGAACCAATGATGTGAATTCTTATTTTTTCTGTGATGGACACATACAGCGGGGCTGTTTTTTTCCCCCATCTCTATCCCTGCTCTTCAGGAATACATAAAATTGCACAGATAAACCCAACTCAGTACTTGACCACCTGTCTATTTTTTGTCTGCAAATGAAGCACCCTCCTTGAGTGTCTTTCATATTAATTCAAACCATATGCAGGTAAGGCTCTAGATTTGTTCACAAAATTTCTTTGTTGCCATGTTGGCTTTTCTCCTCTGGCTGTCTTTGACCACAAATGTCAAATTGCTTGCAAAAAGGTATCAGCACACCCCTCACTGAAGCCTTTGATACCAAGCATTAAAAACCCGCATACACTGGGTAGCCTTCTGCAGCTTCAGTCATTAGTATGAAACATGTTTTCATATTTTCCCCAGATTGTGCTAACTCACAGAGTGTCCACTTTATGCTTTTTTAATGACTCACTGATAGTGGCTGTGGTGAAGCTCCTGAAAAATAAAGACAGATGTAGCCTGTGAATGGATTGAAATAATGAGGTCAGAGAAAACGGGGCAGATCATCACATCAGACCATATGAGGTTTATTTTTGCGCACCTTGGAGCAAGAAAACAGTGATTATTAAGGTGGGTTTGTTATTGTATATGACCTATTGCTATTCTAGCAACACTACTAGTTTTGTCATTTGAGAGAGAGAAAGTGCTTTGTAGGGTCAATATCGGAGCTGATTCTGATACAGATCTATCTATCTATCTATCTATCTATCTATCTATCTATCTATCTATCTATCTATCTATCTATCTGTGTTTTCAGCCACTCCTATATTTTGCTTCCAAGGAGCCAGACTTTCTTGTAAATATTTTACAAAGACCTGACACAGGGACCTGAGAGATGCATCTGGTCCTTCAGTTGATCCATCTACTGTTCACTGAGGCCCCATCAGAAATGGTCTCAGTGGCAGGGTGGCTGTCAAGAAGCCATTCCTAAGGAAGGGAAATGTTAAGAAAATGCAGAATTGCACAAGAACTGGACTAAAATCAGTTGCAGCAGGTCTTATGGCGCGATGACTCCAAACGTGAAAGCTTTGGTTCAAACCATTATCAATATGTATAGAGGAGGGCAGGGGAGAGGTGCAACAGTGAGTGTTTGAAGCCATCTGTTAAACATCATGGAGGCTCTGTCATGGTTTGAGGCTGCATTTCAAACAGTGGTGTTAGGGATCTTGTTCAAACCGATGGAATTATGTACACACAAAAGCATACCTGGATAGAAAAACACACAGTGGAACACTTTAAGTCCTGGATTGGCCTCCCCAGAACTTGGACCTCCAATTTATTGAAGTGGTGTGGCATCATCTTTATAGAGAAAGTGAACAAAAGGTAGCCAACATCCAAAGAAGAGCTTTAACTGTCCTTCAATAAGCCTGGAGAACTATTCCTGAAGACTGCTTAAAGAAATTACAGGAAAGCTGCCTGAGTTCAGGCTGTGTTGAAGAATAAAAGTAGTCATACCAAATATTGACTCTTAAAATTGTTAGAATTGTACAAACTCTATTTCTGCCTATTTCTCGTTTTCTTACCAAACTATGGGGAAATGAGGAGTGGCTCAGGACTTTTGCACATCACTTTATCTGTGTGTCTTAGGTGAGGCAGTGAAGTGAAAAAGGGGTGCCTACTCTTTCTAAAGAAGATCAGGGAATGATTCCCCTGGTTGCAAAAAGAAGTCGGATTGTATAGATCCATCCAAACTCAGGGTCACCAAAGGGGGGTGGAGCCTATCACCGCTGTCACAGGGTGAAAGGCAGCGTATTCTGTCACAGAGAGGCAGATAATCATTCACACCGACAGTCACACCCAAAGCCAATTCAGAATTACTACTTAACCTAGCATGCTTTATCTGGACTGTGAAGGACCTGGAGAGTACCCATGCAGGCACAGGGAGAACATACAGACTCCTCACAGATGGCTAGTGAATTCAAACCCAGGACTCTCTCACTGTGAGGTGACCATTAACCACTGTGAATACTAACCAATGCACTAATGTACCACCCTGAGATTATAGAGGCATCTATGGAAAATAACCTTTTATTCACCTTCATCTATTACCTCACTTAAAACTATTATTTGTGGTTTCAATTGCTAATTCAAAGTCTTATTTAATATGACATGATCACTGGTTTGTAAATTATGGTCCCCATTACAGTCCAAAAGTAGGATAAAGCAGAGTATGCTTTAGAGTAGGTCTGCTCTGTGATTGACACGTTGCTACTGTATGAGCCGGTGGTGTCCCTTATCTCATTTCAAACACCATGATGACAAAAAAACTTAGCAATACTCAGGTGGAGGATTCAAGAGCCAGTGGGAAACGAGCGGCAATGGGGTTGTTAATCAAAAAGTAATGTATTACACATTACTCATTAGTTTTCTTAAAAGTAATACAGTATGTTAGTTAATTACTCGCAGGAGATAGTAAGTCATTACACTGCTCATTACATTACTTTTCCATTACTCCTTAAAATGACCTGAAACACTTTGTGAGCTGAAGTTGTGTTAGCAGCATAATGTGGTTATTTCTGTCCTGAAGGCAGTTTTTACTTTACCACTGGGCCTTTGCAACATCTTGAGTTTTTTTCTTTTTCAGCCATTCTGTTGTATATTTGCTGCCGCAAATATACACAGTTCGTGTGAGTGAGTGTTTGTGCTGATATTGTGTGTTTCATTGAACGTAGTGGTGTGTATTAAGGCCAAACATCTTCACTTGCGTCTCATCTGCGTAAAGGACGTTGTTCCAGAAGCCTTGTGGTTTGCTCAGATGCAACTTTGCAAAACTAAGCTGTGCTGCTATTTTTTTTTTTAGAGAGAAGAAGCTTTCTCCTGGCAACCCTTTGATTAGCAGCACCAGGCTTCTATATATCCTCTTAATTCCTATGGAAGCAGTAAGGGTGAGTGGACTTAGTTTTTCACACATTGTTTCTGCATTTTGGCTTAGTCTGTATTAAATAAATAATGCAGTTGTTGTGATATGTCGTGTGTTGTTGCTCATCTGAGGTTGTATTTAAAAAATGTTTGAATCTGGTAAGGATAAAATGATTTTTTTTCACTATATCCTGATATGACTGCAGTTATTGCTTTTGATAGCTATTGTGGTATTGTTTTGGCAGTTGTTGAGCTTTTAACTGTTTAACTATTGTAACTATTGTTCTATCTCATAAAAGCTTCTGTGTACTGTGGGGTTATTTTCATTTGGATGAAAATATTTCTTTTGCCTTCATGTTGGAGCATTAACTTTGGTCTTTTGAATAAAATTAACCACCAGTGACAAGATTTTTCTTCGATTCTAAAAATCTGATCATCGAGCTGCCTGCTTGTGAAGTTGGAGACATTTTTCTAGAAACTCCTCACCACAGTGTCTGTCTGTATTCTTAGCTTCTGAACTCTTATATTTTCTTCACTGTGTGTTATTCCTGTATTCCTGACTGGGCGTTGTGGAGCATATCTTGCAGTTTGACGTGTGAACTTAAAGGAAGAGCTTCTTCTGTGACTTTACACTGAGTCACTGTATTTGTGTGTAGTCAGTGTGTGTATGTGCGTACATGTGTATTTAATGTTCCTGCTCTCTGCGAGGATGGCTTTGTATCATTGTCTTCGACTGCTGCTGCAAAGACTCATGTGGCTCCCCATCCACCGTAGGCTGACAGAAGGGCCTGCTGTATGACAAGTCATTGATGTCTGGATGATCTGAGAGGACACTATCTGCTCTGTGTGTGTCTGTGTGTGTGTGTGCACGCTTGCAAACAAGAAAGAACCAGTGATTTTGAAGGAAAAGTTATAGCTGATTGCCTTTTTTAGCTACAGAGAGCTGAGATCATGGTTTCTGTTGCATCTGAAAATATTCTTTTAAATGAATGCGTCCCCACATGCAACACTCATTGAAATAATACTGCGCAATAGAAGAGACGTAAATGACCACCACAACACAATGCTACACAATTTATTTCCCACAACCTGAATGAAGAAGAAATAAAACAACCCTTACACCAAAAAGAAAAAATTCAGTTCCTTACTCCCACTCAAGTAAACAAACACAATTAATGCCAATTCAAATGAGCAGGTGTGAAGAGGCAACAAAAAAGCTAACAAAACTTAACTTCTGGCAGGAGCCTGAAGTAGAGCTCGGTGTTTTTAACCTTTACCTATAAAGTTTTTCTGAGGAGTAAGAAGTGAAACTAGTGAGAGCAGCGGTGAAAAGGTATTTTTAAATTTGGTGAGAGACTGCTCTAAAGAAAAGGAGCACGGTAACATAAGGGGAATGGCGAAAGAAATGCATTCTTATATGAAATGTCATTAGTATGATAAATGAGAAGCTGAAGATTTAAAGTTTAGTTGCTGAAAGAAAAAAAAACTTTAACATAAAGAACTCTGACTGCAGAAAATTCAGTGCCAAAAGAAAAAAAAAAAAAAAAAAATTTAAAAAAGACAAAAAAA
>VUQJ01000753.1:0-11697 GCA_015108635.1 Andinoacara biseriatus
GATGGTAGCATGGACCAGGTGACACTGCAATTTACTGTCTCATGTAATGAACATGTAGCTTCCAAAGAAGATGGTTTAGATGAGTGAGTGTACTTTTGGCAATATATTACACACACACACACACACACTTACACACACATAATCTTGTTAGTGATTGCTGGGTTACCAAAGGGCTTTGTCTGACTTGTCAGTTCCTGGCTGGGAGCAGGTATTGCTTAGCGTTCCTGTTATACTCTAGTGGATGTGGCTCCCCTTGGGGAATTTCAGGGGCAACAGCAGACGCATTGATGGGAAAAGAAAAATAGAGGCAAGCAAAAGTGGCTGCTTGCCCTCCACTTAGCTCATCATTTTGAATGACATTCTTAAAAATGGTCCAGTTGCTGCCACTACTTCAGCACCTGCCGATAAGAAAGCTTAAAAACAAAAATGTAGAGACGAATTTTAACCGTTGATAACGGTTTCTAATCTGAGAGTCTCACACCCACATTTAGGGCAGCAACTGAAAAGGTGTCACTGTATTTTCATTACAGCTTTCACAACAGAAGGTTCTCGATATAGCACTTACACTGACTTCTGAAATAAAACACCTTCATTAACGTCCTATTCATGTCATATTTCTGACAAAGTGGAAAAAATTAATTGAATTTTCCGCCAGAGTGTTGGTGTTTTAAGTGAGCATATTGTCAAGTCTTGCCCTATTATGCACTAATTACCAAATTTTTCAAGTAGGAAAAAAAAAGCATCACTCCAAGCTAGAATAAACATAAGTTATAGTCCATGCTGTTTGGTTACCTGTAGTTGTTGTCCTCTCCGTCTATGGAGAAGTGATCATAATGTGAATAGGCTTCATTCCCCTCTCTGTCTCTTAGCTGGACATACAGACTGTAATCCTGGGAGCTGGTCAGCTTGTGGATGATATCATTCCCCAGCCAGTGTTCCCCAGACAGCTCTCCAAAGCCCTGGATTAGACACAAAGAAAAAGAAACAATAGAAAAAAGAAAATATTCTAACAAGGGGGGATGGTTTTACCAGCAGCCTGCCAAGTATGTTCAGAGTTAATATGAAAATGGACCTCAATTTAAGAAGTGAAATATATCATTCCAATGGGCTAAGACTGAATAAAGGAAGTGAAATACCCAATTCCCAAAGCTAAAGACCAGTCAGCTGACATGTTAATTTACTTTAGAATCCCAGAGCACCATCTGGACGAGAAAAACTAAAATAAAAATTCAAATAACAGTTGGATTTCTGATTTGGTAGGCTGTTTGTTTGACCTGGACAATAACATTTTGTATCCTATTTCTGGCAATGCAAACAGCAATAAACTGTACAAAAGCTGTACACACACACTCCACTGCCTAAAACATAACATGATAAATTGTAAATACAACCATCTTGTGCCCTGTTTTCCATAGCATTAATGATCTAGCATTAGCCAACTTCACTTCATTTGCCAGCACTATACAGTGTAGAAGTTGTGCAACACTTAGCACTGGCAAAAAGTGACTAATAGTTGGAATTCATAAATAATGCAGACTGGTACCAACTACCTCACACTGAGATCTCTGTGCATTTATAGGCTAACAGCTGCTTCTTTGCTCATTATTTTTACTGGTGTAATGTGAAAATCCAGCTGCTTAGGCATGAGGAAGACGGGTCAGTTTTGAAACAAGTGGGTTTTAGTTTACTCCAAGAAATCTAAACAACATCATACAAAAAGTCAAATAATGTGTTTTTCTCAATTTAGGCTTGATCATAAGCACAGCAAACTGACTACTTAAATAAGAAAGAAACTCAGTCTAAACTTACCAAAACTGACATAACACACAAGAAAGAGGCAGGCAGAACTTCTGACCCAGCTTAGACACAGAGGGGAAGCAAACACTAACAAATAAACAGCTAGCCACTGACATAACCACGAGTAAACACCACCAGGCCCCAAAGCTGCCTATAATCACTGAAAGCTGAAGAGAAGCACCTTCCACAACCAAATACAATTGCACATCTCCTCTAGATGGCCACTGATATACAGCTAAAAACCAGTTTAGGCAAACAAGTACATTTTCTAGAAAACATTGTATTGATATCCCTTAAGGCCATCAAATATCTAATAGTCTAACAGGGCCATGCTGTCCATTGACAGTGCAGGGAATACTACCAGATCAAGAAAGATGATTCATGAGAGATGCCATGCTGCTGATCCTGAAATATCCCCGGGAAACATCAAGAAGATATTGCTAACTACAAATGACACTTTCAAATGTAATATTTGGAGTAATTTTAGTATTCACAGTATTGCATATATATGTAAAGTAGTCAGTTATTTTGGTTTTCTAAATAAGAATTGTCTTTGAATTTGACTTAAATCTTCAGTGGCATAATTAAGCCCTGAGAGAAATGGAAATACTACATTCTCTACATTAGAATTCAGAGCATTCATTTTACAAAGTGTGAAATAAATTGGTAATATTAAGTAAGAGAACCCTGTATCGTAGGCATATTGCCCAGTGCATGATCAAACAGTTTATTATCTTGTTTCTTAGCACTAGTACACTATGAGCACAAACTGCTAAATATTGGGGAATGAAATGGCCTGAAGGAAACCCAATCATCACGGGGCGTCATATAACGCAGTTTTGTCAGATACCATCTGTGTGTCACCATGAGAAAACACCAGGTGTGGGTCTGTCATGTCACATCTGCCATACACTTCTGAGCCATCTTTTGCTGGGCTTCAGACAAAATAGGGACCACTTCAGAAGTGGGGCATTTGATATGCACAGATTTCATATATATATATATATATATAACCCCCTCTGCTACTTAACTGATCAAATCAATATCCCAGTTTCCTTCACTTGATGCTATTTTTTGAGCAGTGTGAGTGTGTGTGTGTGTGTGTGTGTAGGTGCGTGTATGAATTTTTTGTTCATCTGTTTGTTTTTTTTAATTCAGTTCGTGTGCCTGACTTCTTGCCCTCCTCATGTGCTCTGTGCAGCTTAATGCTGCTTCTGTAAAAATAAAAATAGAAAACGAGCTATTCTGAGATGCTCCTGAAATGTGCTGGGGGCATTGGGTGGAACCGCAAGAAATGTTTTGAGTTGGGAAAATCAGCTGATGCAACACACTCAGGTCCACTGCATCCTTTGCATGATCAGTCTCACTTTTGTGGCAGTACATGATGGACTGGGTTACGGCAAAGGACCCCCTCGGTGTAAAAAAACTAAACATACCACAGTGTGAGTGACTGAGTGTGTGAAATTGTTTGATTTACACAAAGGTACAGTGTTTCAGTGTTAAAATACCAAAGTAATTTGATAATGTGTAAAATGAATGGTATTCAAAAATTAGATAATTATCATCTGCATTACATTTTAAGGCAAAATACAGAATAGTAAATCTACATGTGATTGTGTTTGTTTTTTTTTATCCCTCTGAGCATGCTGAAACATCTCTTGTTTATCTCAAAATTCTATGTCACCTTGTCTTCCTGTCAGACTTGCTTTTAGCTGTTTTTTTCTCAAATAAAGAGCTATGGAACATTTATTATTTGTCCAGCAGGTCTGGCTGCAAAATTT
This sequence comes from Andinoacara biseriatus, assembly GCA_015108635.1. Lineage (NCBI taxonomy): Eukaryota > Metazoa > Chordata > Actinopteri > Cichliformes > Cichlidae > Andinoacara > Andinoacara biseriatus. The sequence continues at coordinate 3,579 of VUQJ01000753.1, forward strand.
GATCAACTCTGAGCTCCGTCTCTGAGAATACTGTGTGTGGACTGGGGCAGTGAAGCATTATGGTACATACCTTATCTTCCATCTACAGGGGCCCTGTGCTCCCATGCTGTAGCTGGAGCCAAATATTTATCATCCACTTGTAAAAATATTGTCCTTCAAAGAGTTTTTAAGCTTTTTTTTTGTTCTCACTCCTTTCTCGTTCTCTCTGTTTGCAGTCACAGTCCACTATGCATTTAATTTCCAAACCGAGCTGTAGCAATTGATTTCTTGGCAAAGGTGAAAGACAAATTGCTGCTCCATTCAATCAAAAACCCAAAATTAGTTTTGTCTGTAAAAGGCTTGCAAGCACTAGCTTTTCGGTTGCCCAAACTGAATATTGCTTCTATGGAGAACACTTTGCAAATGGATTTTTTTTTTTTAAAAAAGCATTATTTAAATTCCAAACAAAATGAAAGCCAAACGTGCTAAAAGATGCTTGATCCTAGCCAAAGTGCTGGAGCAACTTCATAGTCTCTGATGTACAATTGTATGTTATCCAGTTTGTTTTAGGGTGGTCTTTGCATTTGGAAATTCAGTTTCTTTCATCAACACACTTTTATCCCCGCACAGGAAGGCTTTGGGGAATCTGAGGATGGATACAAATGAGAATGCTGCATGACGTGTGTGTGTGTGTGTGTGTGTGTGTGTGTGCGCGCGCATGTGTGTGTTTGCGCATTTTTGTTTATGTGGATGTGTGGGAGTATGATGGGGAGAGGGAGTGAGAGCAGGTGCAATAACATGGGGGAACATAAGGGCGGCCAAATACAACAAGCGCAGGTCACTTGGGATCACAGGCTAGCTGCTTTCCCTCACCTCTCCGTGTCAAACCACCCATGGAAAATTATTGAAACCTCCTGTCCAGTCCTGCAAATCTGATCCATAAGACCCGTGCTGTCATCCGGGGAACCCACCATTTTGTAGTCCCTCCACCCACGATGAAAGTCGACGGAGCCGTTCCTTCGATGCTGAATCACTGTCCACCCCCCGCCTCTGGTCTTCATATCACAAAACACCTGCAAATAGAATACAGCTAAAACAAGCTATTATTTCTTAGGGCTGAGTGGCAAAAAATAAGTACACTTTGAGTGTTGCGCAAAAGGTGTCCTGTACATAAACTTGGCATTAAATCCAGGTCAGATTCCTTAAAGAGGACCTGTTTTATGAGGGCAAATCATCTCAGGCATAAAGCCTTCACACAGCAGTCCCACCAAGCAGCAGGTGAATCATGCAAAGCAACTTTTGGATAACAAAAACATACAAAGCTGGGAATTAGCATATTAGGTCCCCTTCAGTTTTGTGTATTTGTTGATCTTTTCTTATCCAACTAAAGAAACATTTCAGCAACAGTTGATACAGGACATAGAGCATTTGTCACAGTGATTGTTCTCTATTCAGAAGAGGCAAAGCATTCATTTGGACTCTTGCTTCAAGCCACCTGGTGAATGTCGATGCAGTATTCCCCACCAGCTGCTGTGAGAACTCTCTGGCTTTTTATCAGCTAAATGCTTGGCTTTGTTAACCAGCTTGTCACTGATTGTTGGTTGGCATTAAGTTGGTGCAGATCAGACACATTGGAGATTTTTTTGTTTTGTTTTGTTTTTTATAGGCAGTGAGACTGAATGAAAAGGGGACTAAAATGTTCTGCAGATGTGAGGGGGACTGTGGTGGAGGGGGGTAAGGTAGGTTTACATTACACATAGTTACATTTATTGTTCATGCAAATGGTTTATTTTATATATTTTTAAATGAAAAATAAGAGTTCAAACATCTTAAAAGTCTAAAATAACTAAGTAATGTTATTATGTATCAGCACCATGGTGACAGAAATGATGAACATGTGTTAGACACTGAGCATTATTGTTCCCTCTTCCCATTTTGAACCATTTGAGATGAAAATGTAATCTTTCCTGAGTGCATGTAACCCTAAAAGAGGGATTAATTTAAGAATGTCACTTCTTAAGGAAGCCAAGCGGTCTGCAGTAAGTGAAGAATCGACGTGAAGAAATAAAACACGCCACAGCCTTTCTGTTATTTAAAGCATGCCTCGGAAACCTCGGGGATATAGGGGGAACTCTACGTCTAAGGCTGTCACACTATGATATGACCCAGGTGAGAAAGAAAAACTTCATCTCAGCATGTTCTCTTATCCCTGGAGTAGCAGCTGAGGAGGAGGCTCCTGCGTTTCTGGTTACACAGGCTGTTTTCTCACTTGCTGCTTGCTGCAGCTTTTTCCATCTATGTTTGGAAGCACTAATGTGAATTAATTTTGCTCAATCATCTAGTGACAGATCTTGAAATCTAGACTTGTTAAGGGACTTACTTTAGATATCGGAGGTGTTTAACTGGACTTATTCCAGCCCCCTTTGGGTGTGCTAAATTAATTTCTCCCCTGGGTGGAAAGATTAGATATGTTTTGTTTCAGTGATTCATTTTAATTTGAACACTTGTATTCATTATTCCTCAAGGCTGTGCTGGACTTTATTAGTGCACTTTTGTGCTATGATTGAAGATCTATAAAATGCCATCTCCTTAAATTATAAATATTGTCAGTGACATTTGTCACTTAAGAAAAACACACAATCTTGGAACCAGGTGAAAATTCTTGATGAAACAAAATTGACTTTCTGGTTGGTTGCTTGAATTTCATAAACCAACCAAATCTCCCTGAACTATCAAGAGCCATCCTCTACAGACGCTGAGGCTGCGACAGGATTCCAACATGTCAGCATCCACAAGTGAATCGGCTATTTATTTATTTTTTTTAAGTAAGAAATAAAGGTTTTCAGAAGTTTCTCAGAACAGAAAAGCTAAATCAAGGTTGAAAGGCACTCAGTTCTTAAATGCACAGCAGGCCAGCAGTTCTGTGATTATCCTCTGGCACATTAAGCCAACGTTCTGACCTTAAAGGCATCACACTGAATACAAAAACAGGGTCTTGAAATAGAATTCTCAATTTAAGTCATTTCCCAAATGTGGTTGTTACTCTGATTTAGACCAGATTCATATTTAATACTCTGAATAGACCTATTAGAAGCCAAGAAAGTCACACCGGGGCCAAATCCATTACGATAGAGAGCTGGCAGCTCAAGAGTCATTGCGATTTTCAATAATAATAATAATAATAATAATAATGACTTTATGGCCAATATCTTAAAGAGAATTTCTGCAAATGTAGTACTCAAAATATGCAGGATAGAAACATGAAAATTAAAAAAGAAAATGCTTAACTATGTGGTTTTGTAATCATTTTCAGTATTCACTGAGCTGGATGGATGGCTGGATAGATCTGCCTCATATATCCAATTTATGCATTAAACATGTATGTGTATTCCTCTCGTCTCTAGTCCTACAGAGAACGCCAGCTTTCTGCTTTGAAAATAGGGCAATTTGTATCTGCCCCACTTTTTTTTTTTTTATTTTGGGCCACCCGACTTGCCAGCCACAATGGAATTTGAATTAGAGGGCATAGATTGAAAGCGGCAACAATTTCAGGAGTACTAACTTGTATCAGTGGAAATGTACACTGGCCCCAGTTGGCAGGAAACACATGGCACCAGTGCCTAACACCTGGCCGCCTTGCCCACAGGAAATAAAGAGGAAAAAGGAGGGGGGGAGCAGGAGGGCAGCAGGAGATGGTGCCAACAGCTAACTAGACTGAAAATAATGAATAACACAAAACTGCTTCAGTCTGTCTTTTTTTCAAAACCCTGTAAGGCTTTGAGAGTTAATGCTAGATGTTACGATAAGAATAGTCTGCTGGTGGATGTCATGGTTGAGTTACCAAGGGCTAGTTACTTGAGATCAGTGGAGGTACCGCTCAGGCTTTTCAGACTTTGCATTCAGCAGTGCACACTCACTCACCATAAAGCCTGCAGGGCATAATGCTCCTGTTGCTTTTTATTTTAGCTCTCTGTAACATACCATGACATCTCCATCACCCCTGAACCAAATCCCTAGAAAATTACAATGACATCAGACTATTTTTTTTCTTCCCGTATTTATTGTGGCACAAAAGTAATGACTTTGGGTTGGGAAAAACCTGTAAAATTAATCCAACTTAAAATGACTCCAGTATTAAGTGCTGTGAGACAAACAGACCAAATGCTGTAAAAAAAAAAGAAAAAAAAAGTTTCATGTCATAGTCAGTTAGGTGATATTTGCAAGAAAAGGCCAGTGGCCTTTAAAGCCTTAGTACCTTGACAGTCTGTGTGGAGTTGTGGAGGCGTATGCTATATATTCCACTTTCTTTCACTCCAGATCGCAGGATCTCTGCGCAGTCCTTGAAACTAAGTGGCTCCTCCTCTGGCATATTGGAGATTTCTGAAGAAACATGCAAACATGTGTTTACAGATGGAAACCCTGCGGGTTTTGCACACAAATGCCAACACCATATTGGAGTTCTCTCACAGCTTTAGGCCCGTGGTGTCTACATGTAAACATGCAGGTCTGTAGCATGTCAGAGATTTTAATTACAAGCTGCTCTTGCTTAAACTTGTTTAGAAACTGTGTTGCTGAGATCATGCCTAAATAAAATATTCTGGTATTTCGTAATGATATTTTAGCAGGATCTCTCTTGCTCTCTCTGTGCTTGCAAACGCACTAGGCCTTACCATTGCAGTGACTGGCCTTTGCAAGCAGCTGCTGAACAGTGTCCATGAGCATGGCCTGCTGTCTCTGCATTAAGGTGCTGTTGAGTGAAGAGCTGCCCAGTTCACGCTGAAGCTGACTGACCAGTTGGCTCTGCCTCTCCAGAAGCTCTTGAAGCTGCTGCTTCTCGCTCTGCAGCCCTCTCAGTTCCCTCCCGTACCGACCCTCCAATGTTAAGAGCCTTTGTTCCAGAAAACTGCCGAAGAAAAGAAAGGGAAAATTAATTTTTTTTCTTTATAGTGCATGGCTGAAAAAGGAGAAAAAGGAAATTGTGAAGGCACACTGATATACCATTGTTAAATGCATATTGGATTGTTTGGAGGCTGAAGATTAAAAGAGTGGGGGCAGGTGCAGAATCCATCCATTCAGCATTTACCTTTCACAGTGAGGATTGCACAAACTTGCACATTTATATGAGAATGACTAATAGACATCAGCTCCACAGTCTCATTGGGCTAACATCATATAAACACCTGTACCACAGCAGCACTCACAGATGGCCCTGCATGCTAAGCTCCTCGATCATAGCAATGAGGTAACAACCTGATGTGTGTAAGCATGTGTGTGTGTGTGTGTGTGCGCGCACGTGCGTGAGTGTGTATGCGTGGTGGTGGTGGTGGGCACACCCGCACCTCCAAATGAACACTATAAATCCCTGCAGCTTGATCTTTATGGCTCTGACTAATGAGTCTGCAGCAGTTATTTATTGAAACAATCCAGCCACCTAGATTGAACAAGCTACTTCTGAGTTCTGTGTACACGCAGATGGATCCTCAATCTCCCACTTTAGGCAGCAGCTCAGTATGTGGCCTGGAAAGAAAACTGGATCAATCAAAACCACTTTTTTTTTTTTATCCAGTTCCACTTTGGGTTTTTTTTTTCTTTGTGGGAAAACACTCAATAAGACTCGCAAAGCAAGCTGAGAAATTCTCCATTATGTGTGTTTTACTTCAATCACAGTGTAAAGCATGGTGTAAAGGCAGGGGAGCACTGTTTCAATGATTGAGTAAGATGACTGAACATTTCACTTCAACCTAGGCAATTATACTGTTCTGGTTATGATATTGTGCTATTTACTATAATTGTAAAATATATACTGCTATTAGTCTGTTCTCACTCTTGCTGAAGTGTGCTGTACTTCCTGCCAATAGTATTTCACATGTAATGCCTATGAAAACAAACATGTTTCTCTGCCCCTCTTAGCTTGGCAGCAGTTCAAAAACTGGCCCCATGCCCTTAAGGCTCAGCAGCAGTAGCCTCCTACAACCAGTGAAGCCCTTATTTCCCTTTCATTCCACAGCTGCCTCTCTGCAAATCTGCCATTACATTTCTAATCCCATGCATCCTGTCAAGGAGTTTACCCCTGTCAAGATGCATTCATTTATCTACACATCCGATCCATGTTACTGTCTTGAAAGACGAGGGCAGAAGGTGGAGCAGGACCAAGCGGGACCAGATGTGTAACAGGTGTTCGTGCTGGAGGACTGTGTTCTCTGCTGGTCACACTTGGTACAGATGGATGGAATGGTAAACAAGCAGACAGAAAGGAGGAAAACTGGCTCCCTTTCAATCTGCCTAGAGCCCAGTCCTTAACCTCCTGGCCCTGATCTGACCCTGTGTTCCTAGAGGGAAGAAAGGGAAACCCCTCCTAAAATGCACTGCCCATTCACTAACAAACACACACACACACACACTTAGACAAAGCACATTATTTTGTCTAATTGCCCTATTGTTCTGAATTGATGAAGTCATTCAACAAATCCTTTTGCACTCGCTGGACAAGAAGGACCACTTTAATGATACGGTGCACTACTCTGTAGAGGGCTTTTATTTTCTCCTTTTTAATGTGAAGTGGCCTTTTCCTGAGAAAGCATTTTTTTGGTGCAAAGGAGTATTAGCATTTTATGTTTCATCCCATTTCATTAGCAAAGGGAAAGCAGACAAGGAAAATAACCAACACCCCCAACATCAACAAAGCTTTAGAAAATAAAAAAATAAAAAAATCTAAGTAAAATAACATTATGGTAGGTAGAGTTATAGGCAGGGTTTATTGAGAAGCATCTTGAATGTCCTCAATTGTCTTTAGAAGAGTGTGTGTTCTCACCTGTTTTTATCACTGAGGCGAGAGATCTCTTGAGTCTGCAGAAGAATATGCTTCTCCAGCCGGTTAGTGAAGAGTGAGTACTCGAGTAGCTGAATCTCCAGGCGGCTTGTCTGGTTTAGCACCTATAGAATGATGAAAAAATAACTATCATATGTATAGAAGACAGGATGAAAACAATGAGAGATACTGAGTGGAAAAAAAACGGGTGCTTGCTGTGAATTCATAAAAAAGGGCCCTTGGGTATAAACAGTCCATCACAAAGCTCATAAATTACCTTCTTTGATCATATAATCAAAACTTAAGCAAAAACAACAAATGATCTCATGTGCACCTGTGACATGTTTTGAAATTGCAGATGAAACAAAAACTTGAACAAAGCCGCTGGGATATTTGCACAGGTTGCAGTTTTATATCAACTTTGATAAGAGAAAGAAAGCACGAGGACCAAAAACAGCCCAGTCTGTAATAACAAAATCTGTGGCATGATTGAAGACACATCTGTGTTGTGCTACCAAGCTTTGTGTTTTAATTGGCTTGTTGTCAGACACAAAGCTCAATTCACTGTGTCAATCAAGAGTCTGTAGAACCAAATACCAGCTGTTTTAAAGCATTATCCGCCACCTTTGGGCATGGCTTCTCAGTGGGTTACATCTGATTTACATTTAATTAGCTGTTCACAAAATGTTTCCCAAGTGACAGCATTTGTTTTTGCACGGGTGTGGCCCCACAGTTGTTCATTTGGTTTGGCTGAAAACAGGTTATCCCAGGTTCACTCTGGTCCTCACTGATAGGCTCACCTGGGTCTCAACATCTGTCAGTTTGCGGGTCTGCTCCGCTGATTGGCTGAGGAGGTTGGTTCCCATCTCGAGCATTGCCGCTGTCTGGGTGTGTACCGCGGTTCTCTTTATTTCCTCCATCCCAGAGCGTACATTCTCCTGGATGAAGTTTTCCAGCTGTGGGAAGAACAGACTGAGAACTTTCTTCAAAATGTCACATTTTCTCTTCCTGTGCCTCATACTGTATGTAAATAATGGAGGTAGCCACCATGAAGTCACCCGTTAGTTTCTGAGAGTTGTGAAACCTCAAACGCTAGCATTTTGGTTTTACAGAGCCAGAAGCCACCATATTTAGACCAGAGGGAGCTGAGTGCTAAGTTATTCATAGTAATTGGAATTAGCATAGGTGAACCCTTGTAGACTGTCGTCAGCTATGAGCTAAAGTTGCCTTTGTTGACATCACTAGTAACCTGAAAGAAGAAAGCCTGCAGATGTGGGGACACAAAGGAGCTGAAGAGAGAGCAGATGAGAGAAAATGCAAGGACTCCTGCAG